>JALAJA010000813.1:0-17500 GCA_023376005.1 Doryteuthis pealeii
AAAAGATCAAAATTAAAATTGTTAAACAGGAGATGGGTCTTTTATTTAATTCTTCATATATATATATATTATATAATATATATATATATATATATATATATATATATATATATATATATTCTAGTTTACGAGTCAGTTTCGTGTAGAGGTCGACCATTTATTTATGATAACGAATTTAATATTTCAGGGGGTTAAACTTTTGATGTTAATAATTTTACTGATTAGGTTTTAATTCTAAACTTATAAACCATTACCCATGGATATTCGACGTATCACGAGTAATCACGTTATTCATACATTGTATGTATTATAGGCGTACATATCTCCTCTCTACTTATGGCGTCAGTAGATCATAAGATAAATTGATAATAGACAGATAGATATACCGACAAATTGAATGTATCTGTTATATATGTCAATATATATATATATTATATATATAATATATAGTCTTCATCCTTTTTTCTCCAACACATTCTGTATGACTGTTCGACTTACTTGTATCTTTGTGTGATATAATTGATATTGATTATATAGTTTGCTATATTTTTAAATAAGAGTGCTCAATACATTGAAAGAGCATATATTGTTACAAATTTATGAGAATCAATAAATTTTGAGCGTAACCTGCACGTTAGAATTTTAAATAAAGTTCGTTAGAATTAAAAGCGCAGGCGGTAATTTTCCATAAGCGTTGGGAGTTATGATTGACGACTTAGACGAACCCAACTGAACTCCAATACAAACGTAAGAATAAGTTTCTAGTTTAGGTTAGTATTCTAGCCCTAACCTGGAAGGAGAAGACGTGTTAGTCTTCTCTCCAGGGTCTAAATCTCAATCCCCACGGTGGAATGGATTGAATTATGGGCTAGGTAAGTAATAAAAACTTGTTCAAGAAAACTTAAAGTCTTGTTTGGTTATTAAATATAAAAAACAATGACTAGCCCAAAGAAGCCCACTTGAAGAATTATCCAGAAGATTGAAAAATGAAGTAAACTTAACTAGACAGGGAACATAGTCGGACGATAAGTTAGAAGAATCAGCAGAAGCTGTCAGCAAGAACAAGGAAAAGTAGAGTGTTGGATTGTCTGCCTTTGCCTGGAAAAGAGTTATCTTCCCCCTGGGTTTCCGTTTCCGACACAAGGGTCTGTAGTATTTAAGCGCGCCTGATTCTAACTCTCTACTCTCTTTATCCTTCTCTCGGACTGGACGACATGGGTTAGACATTTTGTGTCTACACCTCACCAACGTGGGGTCTCTATCCCACGTACGGTCTAAGTCAGTAAGTGACTTCAATCTTATGGACTATCCATAACTCCTCTATATTTTATATGTACATGTACGTAACTATTGAATGTTGTCCTTTTATTATATCTTGTTTCCATTGTATGTGTATTTCATGTTATATGTTATTCCATGTACCTGTAATAAAGTCCATCTTGTTATATGTTTAACACCCCTTGTCAGGGTTTGTTCGTTTCAACAGTTATAGCATATATATAACCTTGAACCTTACAAGAGTAATCAAAATGAGTAATCAAGTAAGATCATCCCATCTCTAAAGTCTCTGTCTCTGTCTCTCTGTCTCTGTCTGTCTGTTCTCTGCTGCTCTGTCTCTCTCTCTCTCTCTCTATCACGCCAGATGAATTCTCACCGTTATTATACCGAAGCAGCGTGGTGTAATGGTTAAAGTCATGGAAATGGACTCAAATCCTGGACGTGGTAATTGCATTTCACTTAGCGCTAATACCCTTGGGAAGGTATGAATCTACTCTCCTTCCAGCTATGGGTAAATAGCAGGGCAAACTGAGGTTCTTTTAACCATTGCTAGGTAACCAGTCTAGGAGAAGGAAACTCTGAATTCAAACCTGTTGAAACTTCCTTAAGAAATTGGACCTTGTGTCGTAATCCTGCTCTTTGCGGGGGAATTGGTAAATATATATATATAATATATATATATATATATATATATATATATATATATATTATATACCACATATTCATATACAACAATATATCTAAGTTTGCGTAGCGAAGACATAAAGTTAACGGCGCTTGGTAACAGTCAGTTTCATTGTCAACCAGTGAGGATCGAAGATGCTAATAATGTCTTACGAGATGAACTCGCTAACGATTGCCAAACAGCTCAGTGCCAAGAATTTTATGATTGACAGTAAATCGCGATTAATATAATTTTGGTGCGTATTGAGGATACAGTTATAGTTTTGGCAAATTTCAATAATATCTTCATTGAATCTTCTTAAAATTCAATTTTTAGCCAGAATATTTTCAAATAATGATATTTATATATAAAAAAAGCATTTTGTTCCAATTGCGACTATACAGTGGAATCAATTTTCTTTTTATTTTGTAGAAGCGTAGCTAATTTCGTCAAGTTTTTTTGGCAAGAAATTGGCAATATTGTTGAAATAATGAGATCTATAGAAAGTGACTTTCAAATTTTCTTAAAGTCTTGCGAATTTTGCAACATTTCCTCGCACATACGGTGCTAAATTAGGACATTTTATTAAGTATTTGAATAGGGTTGGGTAGAATTATTTTACCCCTCCCCAAAGGTCAGCTGAGACTGTTGAATAAGCCGACTACACTTCTGAAGAGGACTGAGACAACCCCAAATTATCAGCCCTACATATACTGAGGACAGGTTTCTGGTGGCAGAGCGTTTCTGACCATGGTACTACAACACTCCACTTTGTCCATTACAAGCTCTAGCACCTATAGTGAGTGTTTCGAACACTTCTGCTCGTTGGCAAGTACCCGCACCTTTTGTCATATGGGTTTACAGAGGGCTGTGACTGAGGTCATGCCATCAGTATTTATGAATACACACTTCTTTCGCTATGTTGTAAATATTTCCTGGTTTTATCTGTTTTATGTCATCCATATCCTCAAATGTAAGCCTTTAATTTTCAGTTTTTAGGAAACATATATATATATATATGTATATAATATAGTATATATATAATATATATATATATATGATGTGGTATGTGTGTATGTGTGTATGCATGGTGTGTGTGTGTGTGTGTGGTGTGTGAGTGTTCAGATTTCGATTTATTTTTCGATTTCTCACTTTCATTTCTCTTCTCACACACACAGACACACACACAACACAACAACATATATATAATATATATATACTATGTGTTGTGGTGTGTGTGTGTGGGGTGTGTGTGTGTGTGTGTGTGCGAAAGAAATGAAAGTGAGAAATTAGAAAAAACACAGGTTTTAAAATAAATGAGTGGACATTGAACACTGCAGCGGTTGGGCTACATAAAACTTACCACTCATTTTTATTTAAACCTGTGTTTTTTCAAATTTCTCACTATAATATATATATAATATATATATATATATATATATATATAATATATATTTGACGAGCGCAGTCTATATGCTTGGATCAACAGAATTGAAAATGTCGAGTATATAGGGACGAAAATCCGAAATCTTAAAGCCTTAAACCCTTATATATATTTTTCCTCCAACTCGTAGAGCTCTCTAGGGAGCGACTTAAATAATTTCACTGCCAGCATAAAGCAATGATTGTCTGTTTACGAGACTAGATCTCTCTGGTGATGTAAAATATATAAACAAAACTATATATTTAATAGATTTAAACACCGCCCTTTACGGCAGCTATCAAATAATGGCCGAATGTTAACGGAATTGGGCGGACGAAAAGTGTCAGTCGAGTTTGCGCAGAGGTAGTTGTTGTTGTCTAGCCACACTGAGAGACGTGAAACATCGAAATACGGTGTCTGTGGATGACACACACACACACACACACCACCACATATATATATGAATATTAATATTATATTATTATATAATATATATATATATATATATATATATATATATATATATATTGATTCTGCCAAAGACAACGTAACACTTGGCCTTTTGCTCTGATGCCAATGCTCGCTTCACCTTTGTTATTATAGCAAGAAACACGTATCAAACAGGCAAATTTACTTTTCACAAACCTTGAGAAGACGAATTCTGACAAACTAATTCTGTCGTTTTCACTCTCCGCCACCGTTCTCGCTCTGTCCAAACGTTTCCTTTTTATACTAGGTCTGGCCGAGATTTTCACACGTCACAACTCTTGTCTCGCTAAGCCACGAGACTCGCACCTACAAATAGCGGCCTCAAGGACACTTACGCTTTCACCTCCTCACATCGTCTCGTGCCCCGCCTCGAACGTCGCCACAGTTTCACGCTCTCTGCTCCCGCCCACACACCACAACATGCCACTCGCATGTCTCTTCGACGACGATATATATATATATATATATATATATATATATATATATATATATATATATGTGTGTGTGTGTGTGTGTGTGTGTGTGTGTGAGTATATATTTATACTCTGATGTTCATATTAATATGACTATCCTTTGTGAGAATATGATATGTAAATACATATGAATATATATGAATATGTACGTATATTTTACTGGTTAGTTGATTGGTTGATTTGCTGTTTAATGGCACATCAGTCATTGTTGGTTATTTAATGCCAAATCTTATTCATGATATTTATTTCATGTGTATCAATAAATTCCCAGAAATGATTTTCATTGACGTGTAAACTAGGGATACTCCATTTTTGTCGGCTGCTAAAAGAGTTTTAAAAACGAATTAAATATAATTAAATCTATTATTTAAGGTCAAACTTTGTCTAAATCGTTATAGTAGTAACATAATGACCATCATTAAAAAGTGAAAAATATCATTACATAGGCAATTTATTTTTAATACAATTTATACATGAAAAATCGTCCAAATTTCTAGGAAAAATTAAGTCGAATTTATTTTGATTTATCGTGTTCATAATGGTTTTAAAATAGTTTTAAATCTTATAAACATTTTCTTTGGTAGAAATAAGTTACTTTAATACATATTTTTATTAAATTTTACTGAAAATACTCACCTCGTTTTAACTTTTAACGGCAAGTAAAATCCGTTTTTTGCATTTTAAAAATAAAAAATATATTAGTTTCGTTTGAAAAGAAATGTGTATATTCACTTCGGTTTATTAATACAGTATAGTAAATACCAATTATTTGCGCCAATTATGTGCATTATATTGAAAATAAATTTAATTGTTTTAGATATATGAAAAGCCTTATTTTAAGGTTTAAAAATGTTTATATTTTAGATTCTAGCAAATAAATAGTTCTATTTTAAGGCAGAACCTTACTGTTTGTTTTCACGAAGGAACTATAGTATACATATATATAATGGAATTGAAGAGTACTCGAGGTTTGAATTTTTCGTAATGAAAGCACAAAATAATTCCGCGGAAGAAATTTGGAAAATTAAATGAAAAACGAATACACTAAATATAACTCTATTTTTTTGGGGAGATTTCCCCGTTTTTCACTCATTGGACTATTATCTTCGGATAACAAGAAAAAAATATACAATCGCATATATTTTCTGGTACTCCTATCGGTAGTGAGGAGGGAGAAGAGTGATCGAGTGTATATTTTTTTCTTTTATAGATATCATGAGAATGAGTAAATAACTGATAATTTCCTCAAAATTAATTATAATATTAATTGAGTTCTTTTTATTTTATTTTTCATTTTCGGTAATCATTTCTCTCTTAGAAGCGCACACAAATTATTGTGTTGTTTTCTATCAACTAACTTATACGAGTCTTTATTATTCTCTCATATTTTATTTATACTGAGATAATAAGTTAATACAGAGAGAAATAGTACTAATCATAAGACATAATATGTTACGAAAAATAAGTAGAGTGCAAAAAAATGTTGAAACTCATATTTGCTAATTAAATAACTAATTAAGACTATTATCAAAAGTATTCATTCACATATATAAACATAAGACCACTCGAAAAATTTCATTAAAATCCCGATAAATAATCACTAATATTGTTATGGTATTATTATTTCTCAAGAATATGTTTAGTAATAATATGCATTTAGATCCATGGTTGGTATACCCTACTAGTAAATCTCTAGTTACCTTCTAGTTGATAGATGGCACACCATCTAACAGGGTACTGCATCTACTGGGCTAGAAGGACAATAGATTAATGGCGATGAAGATGTGTATCTTAATTTTTTTCTACACTAACCAATGGACTCAGAATAAGTAACCAACGCCACTCGAGTGACATATTGTTTTATGGTGTGAAGACGTCGATCATTTATAAGGACGCACGAGTCGCACATTAATGATAGACAATGATAAGCATTGTATTGTATTAAGATTTATACAATATAACGTTACATCAGTGTAATGTAACTTCGATAATACAAATTACGATGAAAATGATGTGTTTTTAAGGTAACTTTATGTAAAGATAAGTAACTATAGAATATATAAAAATTCCATTTGTAATGTATAAATCATAAACGCTGGAGTAGATGACCCTCAATAGTAAAGCCCGAGACCTTCTAGCTGCCCACTGAGACTATATAATACTTTGTATTTTAGAATCTCCGTTCTTGTCAAGTAATTTAAATGCATTCTTTGTACTCGCATTCGAATTAATTCTATTCTCTAGGCTATCCGAACATATTATACATGAACTGAGTTCTAGATCTAGACATGTTTGAGACTAAGCTTTGTTGACTAATATGCATGTTTTGAGAGTGGACGCGTATTGGTATTATTTACTGCAACTCAATATGAATACGAGAATTTAGGATCTGAACTCCTGCCTGATTCGTCTTATAAAATTTATATTTTAGATACACATAATATTAAAGTATACTTTACTAGTAATAATTATTTAAAACAGTTGGCTATAAAGGAAGATAGTTAGATGAGATAAAGGAAAGGAGTCGAGTGACTATTCACTAACATATATATGACTTAACATCATACAAAATAATAACAAAGTAAAATCAGATGAATATATAGAGTTTTCTCATTGGTTTGGTGATATCTGCAATGAACAAACATCCGAGGATAGATTCAAATAATTAAAATGCACTATCAAATGTTGTTTAATAAAAAGTCTGAGCTCTAATGATAATACAAATCTAATATAGTTGTTATCATACATGTGATCAGTTTTTCTATTTTAACTCTATCAAGATTTGCACCATCTATACGCGCAATCACTAACCAGTACTACAAATCCCTGAGGTCTAGAAGGTGGACTGGATCTAATGAGATGAAGAGTGTGGTCACCATCATTCCACAAACCTCACCTAAACTGAGGTGTAAACCATCACCATCACACATAGAAGTATTAACGTCATCTACACGAGGAGTGTATAGTGCAATACCCTTAGATACACTGCAGACACTCTAGGCACGCTCATATATGATAAGAAGGTTGTGAGGCTTGAGCATAAGGTCACTAGAGTCTGGAGCGAACATCTAACTATACAAGTGCTAGAGCTAGACGTGACCAGCCGAGATTGATCAGAGGGGGTCTCTCGCGACACACACGTACTCACGCATACACATGAGTCGCCACCAAGGCCAACAGGTGTCCTAATTAGGGTGAGTCTTACCTACCTCTGCAGAGGTATAGGCAGTCTGGTGATTCATAATGCCCCAATGACCATAACAGTAGGCGTTCAGAAATATATCATTGACG
Source organism: Doryteuthis pealeii (assembly GCA_023376005.1). Taxonomy (NCBI): domain Eukaryota; kingdom Metazoa; phylum Mollusca; class Cephalopoda; order Myopsida; family Loliginidae; genus Doryteuthis; species Doryteuthis pealeii. Next base: position 7,619 of record JALAJA010000813.1, read on the forward strand.
ATATAGTGGAATGTTAATATATTTATTATAGGCAACATATTATTATTATTAATGTGTTTTTGTTTATGGTTCATGCGAGTTCTTCTGTGATTTATATCATATATGAACGATGATTCGTATTCTCGCGCTTTTATGTGCTTCTTGTGTCTCTCTTTCCTCGCTTTGTTTGGTGGTGTATGTCATGCTACCGATATTTATTGTCTTATTGCGATCTCGTCTGCACTCGCTCTTCGATATGAGACAGGGCTCGTAAGAAGACGTTGTGAAGGAGGTGAAAGGCGTGAAAGTGTCCTTGAGGGCCGGCTATTTGTAGGTTTGCGGAAGTCTCGTGCTAAGCGAGACAAGAGTATGTGACGTTGTGAAAATCTCGGGCAGACCTAGTATAAAAGGAAACGTTTTGGACAGAGCGAGGGAACGGTGCGGAGAGTGAAAACGACAGAGAGATCCAATTTTTCGTCTCTCGGTGCTTTATCTTGAATTCTGCTTTCATTTCTCCGCAGTGTCTGTTCTGACTACTCTATGCTGATGACAAGCACAACTAAAAATAAATTGCCTGTTAAAATTTAAAAACTCAGAATTGTTTGCAGTAATTACTAATTTGTTACATGAGTATCTATGTTTATGAGAGATCTTAGGTATTGAGAACATAAGGTTGTAAAGTAAGTTGCCTTGTGAGTCACAGTTGCGGACGCTTCAGAATCCACGGGGAGAGTGACTACAAGGAAGGTGCGTGGATGTCAGGTGCAGCCGCTGGAAAATCACGGAAAATGAGGATGTTGAGCCGCTTGAGGTCCTTTTTGCAGCGTAGGAAAGATACATAGCTAGTGTACTTTTAATCACGTGTTTAAGGTGTCAATGAATCATGTTGGCGTATCACCATTAGCCAATGATAAAAATAGGCGGCGTAGGGCGAAGCAGCGTCTTCTACAGAAAAACTGTCGTTAGGTGTCACGATCAAAGTAGGCCGTGTACCACGAGTGCAGACTACAATAATTAGAATGCCCACGTGGAGATATGATTAAATGAGAGCCTTATATAGTATATCATATCTAACACGATATCTAGGTCTACGAGATCTATCTTGAATAAGAAGCTCAGAATGCTTGGCCCACGTTTGTCGTTACCGCTGCTAACTCGGGACTCGTTCATCGTAGGCACATACCGATGGAATCAACATATCACTCTTAGTATTTTCCTAACACTGAGAATTGTTACGAGGTTCTTTGATCGGTCCCATTTGTGTAACAATAGTATTATCACCTATCAGATATTGTTTTGATTGAGAAGTAGGTAAGAGTAAACAGCTTCAAGAACTATCACTAATATCATACAGTAACCTACCTGTTATCGATACTGTGGATAAAGAAATATTCTCAGTCTGACCTGTGAGGAGAATACACCATTGTACTCAGAGCGGTGCTATTCCGATCCCATCATTACGGATATTAACTCCTGTAAAACACTTGAACACACTTAGTTGTCACTAAAAATATATATTGAAATATTAAGAAAGTCTGTTCAGGTAGATCAAATAGAAGAGTGGCCGGGGGGAAATTTATTTTAATGAAAACACTATAATATTACGAAAAGAATTGTCAAGATGCAATTGCAGAGATAGAGTGACAGGGATGTCCTTGAACGGTTAGAGTTACATAAGTTGATATTGTTTATAAAAAGAAGAAATCTGATAATGGATTAATTTCTTAAACAAGAAATATATATAATTATCTATAAACTGAAGTGTTAATAAAGTCTATATAGAGGAAGAGTATACTATATTATAAAGTAAAGCGAGATAATGACATATTACATTATAAGGAAGAAGTCATATTATAGTATTTATCCAAAGCTGGATTAATGTGTTATAGAAAAGTAAATCGCATAGAATCAGTCTGTGTTGACAAATTGAGAAAAGGATCCGAGCTGCTCGAGTGGAGAGGAGAAGACTCTCACTAAGACCACGCCCGGACTGTATGTAAATGTAGTGACACACGCACAAAACTGACACTAATCGTTAACATACGCCCGGTCTTAACCGCGCCGCTCGGGGATCCTGGAGAGTTGGGGAGGAGGATCTATGAGATTCGTCCCCCGACAATTTTATTTTATATACGTGAACGAATATGCGAGTTAAATCTACACTGGACAGTCAAGAGATTCGTGTCTAGTGCACCATGTGACGCAAAATAGTGAAATAAAAAGTACATTGCGGTCAGCTTAAAGCGAATTCAGTCACAGAATACCAGTATATAAAATAGTTACAGTGTCATAAATATCCGATTTTGCAGGCGCACAGGAATTTACTCTATGTGAGACAGAAGAAAAGTGGCAGTAGTCCGGGAAGTCATCCATACAGTGTCCTAGTCGCTCCTCAACGCAGAAGGATTACTTGAAAATCAACAATAACAGTTTGGAGTAAGAGAAGATACAAATGGCTTCTGAAGAAAAAAAAACATGCACTCAAACAGAGTCGCTTGAAGGAGTTCTCGACAAACTGGTAGGAAATAACAAAGAATGTGAGAAAGAGAAGGGTATACATTGTATGAATCTCGAGGCGTCCTACTACTTTAAAGAGTAAACTGGTCTGACCTGAGTCTGAGTCCATGCTTACTGAATTATTTTTGTTCAACCAAACATGCCTATTATGAGCTCATGGTGAAATTCTGAAAATCTTCTTTAACTATCGTTATCTCTGAACGCTGTATTGGTCTTTAGCCACTTTAAAAGGTAGTTATCAGAAGCCTATGCGCTACCGTGTTGCGGCAATACTATATTTAAAGACTATTTGTTTCTGTTACGCGTTGGTACTCCAAGAGAGGGTAGCACCATATAGGGAGTTCGCATCAATCTCATGAGGGGTCTTACTGGAGCACGATGTGTCATATCTAACATGCTATGACAAGAACCCAGAGAACCACCCCTAAGATATCTAGTAAATTAAATAACATATATAACTGACAATCGCTACCTACAGCGCTGTTTAGATAGTAGATGTGCGGATCGCAAGACGATGATATGAGTAAGGAAGAATGTATATAGTATTAGTGATAAATAGTAGAAATGTATAAAAAGTAGTAATATATAGATATAATATACGATTATAACTATCATATGAAATCGAATATGTTATTACTATGTAAAAACGATTCCACATCCTGACAACTAGATCAACAGCAAACACAGCACTACTATCACGGAATAGATATACATCGGTCATCTCAGCAGCATAGCTAACAAATCACATGAAACAACACACAATATCCTAATAATATCACAATTTCATATCGTATATATTATAGTTTATTTATAGCGAATAAAAAAATGATTGGAGAGCAAATTCGATTACATATCAAAATTAAAGATATATTTAATTTTTAATGTAATGAAGATATATAGAAAAACTAAAGAAATGAGAATAAGAATGTCGATATACAAAGATCTAGACTTCGTAATAATATATTTTCAATTAGCTTACATTTTGTTGGTAAATGTGGTAGTGTGGTCGTATTATAATATATTACACAAGGATTGTTTGGTATATATTGTGGAGATAGGTTAAACATCATAGCTTACATTCGATTGTTTACTAGGACTTTACATTGTGGATTAGGTCAGTCTTTCACACAAACCACACTAATACGCAAACTATAGGAAATGCAACAACTCGCTTCAAGTCACAAGTCTCATCTAAGGAGAACTGAACTCTTATAGAATACTAAATAGGTGGGGTATTGCCATAATATACGAGCAAGAAGATGTTACTAGTAATAACTCTCATATATTAGGTGCTAGATGAGCTTGTATATGTATAAATAGTAGTAGTATAGTTTGTTATAGTACCTTATATGTGTCGTATGATTTGACAACACGTCGCTATGCGAGGCCACTCTTTGCTACCATCTTTCAAGTCTGTACTATAGGCATATAGTTATTCTAACCGTGTGAGTCTTCGAGCTATCCTCGCTATATTTTTAGTCTGAGTTGCTTTTTTCTTGTTATATCTATTCACTTTATGACACATCGACTCACCGCTCTCTACTATACCACAATATCTCTAGCGATGACTTTGTGTGGAGTGAGTAATCTCATAATCTTTCTACCCAACATCTATTCCACAAATTAATTACTTCTTCAATCACAATATGGCTTCATTCTCATTTTTAGGCACAGAGTATTGTTCGGTAGGTGTTTGACTATATACATAGTCTTTTACGAGATCTCTACTCGTAACGTTAAATAATAATGATTAAGTATCGACTTTCTATTTACATAATCTTATTTCCTATTTCACATCAAATATTTGCTTCCATATTGGTGTTCCTATGCTTCAAACCAACTTTAACTCTGTAGAGATATGCACTACACGCAATAATAATTCCACCACCAGTGAAAAGAAATGATGATCAAATTCTTCTAGCTGCGTTCATATTTTATCTATGTACCGACAGAGTTGAGATACTACACTGCTTTCTCTAATATGAGTAGCTAATTCGAGCATTTGAGTTTAATTATGACATATATATTCTTGTGTCTATTATATATCTCGCACTCTATATTTATGTATCGAGAACACTGCGCGCTCATTTTGTTATATAGGGCGTGATTTTTTTTTTGATATATTTTCTATCTCATTATTTTAATCTCTTTATACTGTATTATATACCATCACGCAATATCTTCACTCTCTTACTCTAAAAATATACATCACTTTATATCTCCGGATGCTTATATCCTGTCAATGAATAAATTTCATTGTACACTGCGTAGCTTTCTGCTTTTGTCGAGATCTAGCTATTAGGACGTTATGTTTTTTCTTCTCAGATAAGTACAATTATCTAGAGCTCGTATCTTCGCATCCTCACGGTTGACATCGCAAACTGACTGTTCCAAGCGCCGTTAACTTTATGTCTTCGCTACGCAAAACTTAGACTCATATTGTTGTATATGAAAAAAATATGTGGTTAAATATATATATTGATATACTAATATATATATATATATAACTATAGTATATAACTATAATTACTATGATTCTACCAATTCCCCCCGCCAAGAGCACGGATACGACACAGAGGTCAATTTCTTAAGGAGGGAAGTTCAACAGGTTTGTAATTCAGAGTCAATTGGCTGATTTGGTAGGCATGGTTAATATCTTGAGCCCGTTCTGTAATGAGTCCCACAACACACTATGGATAAGAGTACGTGTCGGAGACCGGGAGATAAGATGAAGAAGTCTACCCTACAAATAAAGCAGGTTACGGCTGGAGTGTATCGAACTGACCTAGGTATGCCCGTTCCGAGCAAGGAAATGAAGGAGCCTGAATTTCGAACTTATCCATCTTCAGCCGTGAAGACTAGCATGTGAATTCACTATGGTAACGGGTGTCGTACGTCTTCCTTTAGCCTGTCGTTTGCAATAGTGTTTTTCGTTTTTTTTCGTTTTTGTAGTCTTTTCGTTCTTTTCGTTAGTGAGTGGATAGTTGTTGGTAATTATAATCACAGTACAAGCTGGCGTTTATGATGCGTTTCCGTTCTATTTGTCATGATGCTGCTGGCATCGTTCTGATAGTTGGGTTTTTTTGTGGGTTCGTGTGGTGGTTTGGTGGGGTCTTGTGTGTGGTTGGTGTGGGGCGGTGTGTTTGTGCTGGGGGCTGTGGTTGTGTTGCATCGTTTGGGCTGTGGTTGGGGCTGTTACTGGTTGTTGTTTTTGATGGGGGTGGGGTGTGTTATTTTAGTTGCATTCTACAATACAGTTCGGATCTACTCTATTATCTTTCACGTAGGTAGCTGGGTGCTGTGGTAGTTCTCATTTCTGCTCCAGTTCATCATACTTGGTCTAGCTCTATCTACGTGTAAATCTCGTTCGTCTGCTCTCTCCTCATTTGGCGTCCCTTGCAGCCGAAGTTTCTTCCCCCTCGCCTCGCGTCTCTCACTCACTCTCTCTCCTCAGCTCTACCTTCACTGTTTAATATTTGCCAACTTATCTCTCTTTCCCTTTCATAATTGGGCTTATCTATTCTGTTCATGCTCACTATAGTTTTCTTCATGAATTTAAAAGAACGTACTTTTTTCTTCTAAAGTTTTCAATGACTCTCCTCCCCCTCACTCCTTTCTATCTCTCTCTCTTCACACTCTTACCTGTTTCTCATTCTCCCCCCTGCTCTCTCTATATATATATATAAATTTCCTTATAATATCTATCTATCTATTATCTCTCTTTCGCTACCATATTTCTCTTTTTAAACCCAACATCTCTCTTCTTTTTCCAATTGTCTTATCTATTTACTGTTCGTTTCCTATCACTTAGTATTCGTTGGCTTCCTTATCTCCCAAGGCGTCTCTCTCTTCTGCCTCTGTCTCTCATCTATCTCTCTCTCTCTCTCTCTCTTTCTCGTCTCCTCTCTCTGCTTCTGCTTGATGTCCTTTGACCGGTTTATTACTTAACATGATAATGTTATATATAAAGAAGAAATCTGAAATGTTATATACTAAAGAAGAATATATATCTCTTGATATTTGATAGTTCTCCTTCGTTTCTTAACTTTCTCTTATAATATATATATTTCTTTCTTTACTTTCACTATTTCTCTCTCATTTCATCGATATTTATTTTCTTTTCATTAACCGTATCCTTTTCGCTTTTCCCTTCTTTCTTTCTTTCTTTCTTCTTAATTTAGATCTTCCATTTTTTGTTTCTTTTCTTTCTTTTCTTTCTGTTTTCTCTAGATTTCTTTTTGTTCTTTCTCTTTTTTTCTCTTTAATATTTATAATTTGGACCATATACGGCTTAGGCACCCGCTTTTTTATCTCGATCTAAGAAAGGACATATTTTCATTTACACGAGTCAATATCGGTTGTTTTAACAGACAGTTTTTAGATTTCATTTAATTATGAAACTAACCACCCTACCGGCTGCAAACCCTATTCTGGGGCTCACCTACCGCCCTGCCCTGACCTGCGCCGACATCGCGGAGAGGCGTCCGTCCGAATCGTCCCTTGTATGCTTGCAATCACACGATGTAGTACTCGGCTTAACGGAGTGGGTTAGGTAACCGCTGAAAGACGGTAACCTAACGCCCTAAACCTCTAACCCCTAACCCTAAAAAACAAACCGCGGATATTTACGGTGATAAATGAAAAACATATCCTTTCTTAATCGAGATCAAAAGGGGGTGCCTACTGCCGAGGTCATATGGCTCCGTAATTGTTTATTTGGTACATTTTTAGCTATTTATATGTCGCAGCATGGCCATAATTAGGAGTATCATTCACTTCCACAATTGCCTTTAATTAATCAATATTAATCTCATTACAATTAACCCTGATGAACCTTTTTGGTCAAACTTAAGTAGGTTATTTCTATATACACCCTTATACTATATATATACATTTATAATACATAAGATATATATTTTATATATAACATAGATAGATAGATTTACTCATCAAATACACCGACAAAGAAGCATATGTGGACACCATAACAATATTATATATTTATATATTATCGCTTGCAATCTATCTATCTATCTATATATGTATTTTTCCCTAAACCCTCATTTCCTACCCAAGCCTCCGCACTTATCCGTCCTCGAGATTGCTCCACTGCTGAAATTTCCAAGATGTCACATTTTGTCCAGTGAAATAGCCTCATTTCACGGACGCCTGCGTTTTTCCGAGAAAGATGAGCAACACCATTGACTCTCTTCGCAAAAAACTATTATCTCCACAACTTTCTTTCCATTATCGCCTCGTTTTTTATCGTTTTCTTTTCACCACACACAGACACCAACCCACACGGCTGCTACCTTACCGGCATATATATATATACTATATGTGTGTGTGTGGGTGTGTGTATGTATGTGTGTATATGTGTGGAATGTGTGTAGCTGTCTGTACATATATATATATATATATATATATATATGCTATGATATATCTATGCATATATATATATATATATATATATATATATATATATATATATATATAGATATATAATGTTTTCTTTCTTTTTTATAACTGTTTTCTCATTTGTGTTTAGGCATCGCTATATATCGTATATACATATATATATATATATATATGTTTATATATATATATATATATTATATATATATATATATATATATATATATATACTATTATATATATTATATATATATATATATATATATATATATATATATATATATATTTATATATATAATATTTTCTTTCCTTTTCTTTAAATTTTTCTTTCTCATTTGTGTTTAGCGTCGCTGTGTCTCCTTAAAAAAATAAATGCTTCCCAGAAAGTAAAAAAAAAAAACAACAATATTTCACACGTTTGTATGTTATCCTTCTAGCCACTTCACGAATCTGTTGAAGGGGGCCTTCGACGATTCAATCAAAATAGTGAAATTGTATTTTGGGGAATGTTCAATGAAATATTTGCTCAAGTACCGACTCACGGTTCCTGCAGTTATTTAGCTAAATTTTTTGGTACTTAGAAACGGTAAAATTGAGGCTGAACGAATGACACCACCAGCCGGTATGTTTGGATAGTAATATTATTAGAATATCAGCAAAGAGGCCTGCAGTTAAATACGTTTTTGTTAGATATATACCGGCATTACATAAATAAAATAAAGAAGTTAAGTAGGCGGGGGGCTTATTGTCGGTACCAGCCGGACAGTTAGGGACTCTATCTCCTTTTCACTAACGTATGTTTGGATGGTAATATTATTAGAATATCAGTCAAGAGGTCTGCAGTTAAAGACTTTTTGGTTAGATATATAGTGGCATTATAAATATAAAATAAGAAGTTAAGTAGGCGGAGGGGCCTATTGTCGGTATCAGCCGGACAGTGAGGGACTCTATCCCCTTTTCACTAACGTATGTTTGGATAATAATATTATTATAATATAAGCCAAGAGGCCTGCAGTTAAAGACTTTTTTGTTAGATATATACCGGTATTACATGAATAAAATAAAAAAGTTAAGTAGGTGGAGGGGCCTATTGTCGTATCAGCCGGACAGTGCAGAAGTCTACCCTCTTTTCACTACGCTAGACAAGGAGGTTGTATTTGCGTGTGAAGCGGAGCGCTACACTTACCATCAGCGCCCCATTTTACATTATATATATATTTTACAATTATATATTTTTTACATTATATATATATATATATATATTATATATATATATATATATATATATATTATATATATATATATATATATATATATATATATAAGGGTTAAGGGAATTAAGAGTTCGGAAATTTTGGATTTCGAACACAGCCTGAACTTGCCTGCCTTGTCTAGTCACACTGAGGATCCGTGAAACAGCAAACAGGACTGTATGTGAATGACTGTATATATATATATATATATATATATATATATATATATATATATATATATGATATTCTATAATAATTCTATTTGTAAATAAAGAAATATATTACAAACTGATATCTGGTGAAAACTATATATAAAAGAAAAAAGACCAAAACATCCATACCCTCTGAAAATACTTTACCAGTATCGCAATGATTAACCAAAAGAAAAAAAAACATCGAAAGTGTTGCCTAAGTTAATATATAAAAGTGCTCAATACATACACGAAGTAGAGCTAAACCTTTAATACCTAAAAGACCCAGAAACTACCTACGTACATTGCACCAAACAGATCAGGATAATTCCGAATTATCCTGAAAGATCCGTTAGGTGAAACCTGGGTAGGTATTTTACTGGTCCTCTTAGGACAACCACGCAATAGATTATAAATTATAAATCTAAATCCTTGCCTGTCATCTTTAATTCATAAATGAACGAATACATATGACGAACTGGAATCGTGACCAACTTTTTGATATGGAGTAGACATATATCATCATC
>JALAJA010000814.1:0-17500 GCA_023376005.1 Doryteuthis pealeii
CAAAGATACGTTTTATACAAAATATTTTTAATTTAATTTTAATTTAAAAAAATATGTTGAAAAAAATTTAATTTTGCTCTAAAAAAACTAATATTTATTAAAAAAATAAAAACTTTAAACAAAGACGTTTTTTATATTAAAATAGGTTATCTAATCAGAATAGGAACAATTGAAATCTTGTACCAGGTATACTTAATAATCAGATTTGCTATTTAATCAGAGTTGATGAGTATTTTTTCAACATAAAATAATTTTTTTTAGATTAGAAAAATATTCTAATTTAATAACATAAATGAACAAATAGAAGTTGAAAAATAAACATGTCTTTCATTTAAGTTTATAAAAAAAACATAAAACAAATATTAGTCTTCTTTAGGCCAAAATTATTTTTCACATATGCTAACAACAACATGAAACTAATTTTTATGAAAATCAAAAACGATCTTGGTTTATATTGGGGTTGATTTTTTTTTACTAACAACCGGTGAAAAAGCAAAAAATTCAGTTCCTTTCGAAACGGATCTCGACTGGGGTGCCTATGGTTTACTGATCCCAATGAATTTAATGATAATGAAGACATGTATAAATCAGTTTTATGTGCATTTCTTTTCTCTTCTAAGAAAGAAAAAACAGACTATTTCTGTTGATATATTGAACACCTTTTTTTAAAACCGATGTCACTTAGTTTTTAGTATATAATATAGGGAAATTGGGATACTACGAGTTTTAAAGCAAATAAGAATAATTAAATCTATTATTTTAAGGTTAAACTTTTGCTAAATCTAATAGTAGCATTAATAACCATCATTAGAAAAAGAAAATATTAATTACATATGCAGTTTATTTTTAAAAGATTTAAAAACTATTTGTTTTGGACAATTTCGACGCGATCCGCCATTTTGGCTGTTCATGGTTTTATGTGCTGTTTACATTTTAACGAAACATTGGATGGAAAAAAATTTACCAAAACATGGTAATTATCCGATTAATGAAAATTTCAGTATTATTTTAACAATTAATGAATTTTATAATGCTCAGTATTTCATTTCAAAACTTAATTTATATTTTTTGCTATGAAAAATTTAATATATAAAATTCATTTTTTAAAATATGATCCCTGATGTTAAGTAAATGTATATTTTTAGATTTTAAAAAAGATATTCTACTAATGCAAACCTTATTTTAGGTTCCAAAAGTAATTAAGTTTTGAAGAAAAACTCTATGAAAATGTACCCCCCCTTTTAAGCAGAAAAAACATGATGTATCATTTTTTTTTTTATAAAATAATAGCCAATTAAATTATCGAAATGAGTAAAAAAGAAATCTTCAAAAAAATTAATTATTTTATTTTTTTTACATTTTATTTTTCATTTTCGACTTATTTTCTCATAGAAGCGCAACTGTAAAATTTTTTTTTTTTTTTGTTCTATTCATAACTTCGGTCTTTTATCTCTTTATCTATATTGTAATTAGTATAACATATGACCAACTCGAAAACAATTTTACCCCCCAGCATAAGGGGGTCAAAATTAAAGCGACCTGAAAAAATTACAAAGTTTTGAAATAAAATAAATAATGCATTATAAAGATCATTCATTGATACAAAACACTGAAAATTCATTAAAATCCGATAATTTACTGATTTTGGTAAATTATTTTCTGTAGGGGGGCTAAAGTCATTTTGTCAAAAAACATTTTAGCTCATTTTGCCAGTCCCTATAATAATAATATACTAGCAATGAATCTAATTATAATGAAGATCATTAAACTAAATAGGAAAAAAAGCCTTGCAAACAATCATTGATTCACTCAGCTTTAGTTATAATAATAGATATATTGTGTTCGAAAAGTACTTACAGACATGCTGGAAATAATGTGAAGCTAGAAGGGAGGTAGTATAGACTTTTTATAGGAAAGCATTTAATGATAATGAAGACAGTATATCTCAGTTTTATGTAAATTTCTTTTTTTCTCTTCCCCCAGGCTATTCTGTTGTATAGTGAACACCCTGTTTAAACCGATGTCATCTTTAGGAAAAAATGTCGGCTTGTTTCCATGAACTTTCCCAGAAGATTCCGATTCATTTGCAGATTGCCACCAGTTGCCTATGATTATTATACTAGTTATCACTTTATGTGGAATGGTTACACGATTTCGAGTATTTTATAAGTATAAAACCACCACCACCACCAACACCAACACCTTCTATTCAACTGAAAGATATAAATGAATTAACGAAAAAGCTGGAAAATATTGTAAGTATCTTATTACTGATATATATTTATAAGAGCAGGCTTAATTGAAATTTTATATTTCGACTGTTGTCCTCATCTTATTGTGTATAAACACATGTTTCAGGTCACTAACATAGCTTAAATAATTCTTAAATCATCATTAATATCCATGACAACCTCTCCACCAACTGTCCCTATCTCTCATTTCCCTGGTAGGTCCTCCACGCAGCATCCAGAGCTGGTCTAGGTAGGTCTTTGCTGGCTACCCGCACTAGCATGTCATGTGCTGGTTTCCCTAGGAGAGTTCATCTTACTTCCTCCAGCAGTGTCCAGCATGTCTTCCATCATACTCAAATGTTGTTGATAGGAGCAGGTGGCCATATAGCTGCTTCCTTAATACTGCGTGATCTTGAACAAATCATGGAAACAACACCCCAAGGAAGCATATATATATATATTAATATATATATATAATATAAGGACCCTAAATGAGTCAGATACTATCTACCTAGGTTTCACCAAAATGTTTTTCAGGATAATTCTGACTGAAGGAGGTTATTACAAACATCTTTTATTATGGGAGTAGGTATCCGAGTGGTAATGCTAATTTTTACCCACTCCCATAATAAAATAAATTTGTAACAACCTTTTTCAATCAGAATATCCTGAAGAAACATTCGGGTGAAACCTAGGTAGATAGTGTCTGACTCATTTAGGTCCTTATAATAATGCTCTTACTTAGCGTATGAGCACTTTTACATATATAACTTAGTAAACTCCTTCGTGTTTTTTCTTTTGCCACTACATACTTATTATAATAATTTAAAAAAACCGAAATGCCCTACCAAGGTTACTGTGCCTAAACGTTGTGTTTCTACTCAATAGAGATGAGGACAACAGTTTAAAATACCATAATTATTCATTGTAATTATCTGTCTTTATTTTTTTCATTTTTTTTTTATTTTTTTTTTAAAATTTGATTTTGATTTCATGTATTTTCTTCAAGAAAAGACATATGGTAATCTGAACATTAGCTACATAAATGAGAGATCCTCCCCTTGTTTATTTCATTTAAGGAAGCCATCTATTTTGGTCGGCCATTTTCATTTCACCGTAAATCTACACTAAAATATGAATTTGTTTGAATCAATACAATGAAAATATCATAAAATGTCTTAATAACAATTAAGTTCATTTCAACTAATGCGCAAGCACAATTATGAACACATTTTATATATTTGTGTTAAAACATGCAGTTGTATTGATTCGAACAATTTGTTTTCAGTGTAGATTTACGGTGAAATGAAAATGGCTGACCAAAACATATGGCTTCTCAAAGTGAAATAAACAAAGGGAGGTTACACTCATTTATGTAGCTAATGTTCAGATTACCAGACATATCAACTCAATAAAATGGCCAGCAAACAGTCTGGAAGCCTTGTCGCTGAGGCTTTGAATATACCGACTGCACCTCGCAGAGTGGTAAGACTCCTCCACTGGTTCACCTATTGGTCGTGGGGCGACCCGTGATGCTTAAGATGGAACCCTATGGCTGAACAGTCCATAACATGCAACACCCCATTTTGCCCTTACTTAGCCTAGACGTGCGGTCAGAGTGGCCCTTTCCGATCAATCAGCTGTTAAGCAAGCCCTAGCTCCTTATATGATTTTCTCAACCTTATTGCCCTTTATGGCAAGCATCAACCCTTTTTCATATTAGCTAGAAGGCGGGCTAAGAGTCTTCATGTCCTGGGAATGACGTTAAACTCTATCTGATGTGGGGTTCCAGTTCTGGAGGTCTGGGGAATGTGAAGCACCACTTCATCACCATTGCTCTTAGGTCCACTCTGACCCGGAATGGTACCTGTTAGGGTCCCATCTATAAGTTAAATAGAAATTTTTTATAAAAAAATTGAGTTTAAAAATTTTCTTTGTAAAACAAAACAAAACAAACAAATCTAGATCAATTGGAAATTCATGGTAGAAATTTTTTAAGAAAACTCTGTTCATAATGAGCTCTGGCCTGTAAGCACGATTTTGTTACATAATGGATTAGGCATAGCCTATCATTTTTAGATAGTTGTGTAAAGCAATTTAAAATAACAATAAACGGAAAATCACTGTTTAATATTTGAATGGTAACAGCTTGAACCAAGGTCATTGGAACATGGCCTCTCATTGGCTTAAATGAATACATGACCAGATGATGCTGGGAAAGTAGTGTTAGAATTTAATACAATTGAGACAAGTACCTTTAACACAGAAAACGTGTTTTTCTATATCTGCTACCAACACACATGCGGGTGAAAACTGTATTGGAGAAAAATATTATAGTTTATTTATTATATCACTCCTTGTGATATAGTAGAACAGTAGTGGTATTATTTAACCCGTAACTGGGAGGATGGGTGAGTTCATACCTTTCCCAGAGTATTTCTGAAACTGAAAGTAATATAATGACTAGAATTTGAACTCAACTTTACAACTTTAGAAAGCTGGTAGAGTATATATATATATATATATATATATATATTATATATCCTACCCCTTCAGAAAAAAAAATGTCATTCAGATTGACCTGCTTAAAAAGGTCCTTCATGTTACCCACATGGTAATGTCTAGAACGGATTCCATTGAAATTGATACATTTTACCAGTATATCTTTGCAGAGTTGGTCAATGTAGGTCCTTGCTGGACGCCCCACATTAGCATGTCCATGTGTTGGCTTCCACAGAAGAACGTCGCTTATGAGTTCACCCTTGCTCCTCCAGCATACCTTGTCCATCTCACTCAGATGGTTTGTGAGATAGGGGGCAGGAGGCAATACAGCTGCTTCCTTGTGGGGTGCTGTTTCCACGACTTGTTCAAGACCACATGCAGCATTCTTGTGCAGCTCCCATCTAGCTTATTCTTAAAGTGCCTTGTTAGGGTACTCTGCGAGGATACTGGATGCTGTGCAGAGGACCTCCCTGGGACAATTAATGATAGAGAAGGTTGGTGAGAGATTGTCATGGATATCTGTACTAATTGCATGACATATGATGATGAGATGATGATGATGAGTATATGTTCCATGAATTTTCACCTTTAGTTGTTCAAATTCCTAGCATAAAATGTGTGTGCGCATTATCTGAAAGGAACTTAATTGTTATTAAGAACACATTTTATGATATTTTTGTGTTAAAGCATGCAGTTGTATTGTTTTCGAAAACGATTCTAAGATTTGTTTATTTAGCATGACACATTCAAAATGGCTACCGTCTTCTTTCAAATTGAAAGTTAGTTCCTAAATTCCTAACATAAAATTATCTGAAATGAACTTAATTGTTATTAAGAACACATTTTATGATATTTTTGTGTTAAAGCATGCAGCTATATTGTTTTCAAAAAGTTTCTATGATTTTTTATTCGCACAGAGACTTTCAAAATACCTACCGGGTTGTTTCAAAGTGAAAGTCAAGGGAGGTTACTCTAATTGCCTTATTTGCTAGGAATTTTGACAACTAAAGGTGAAAATTACCTTCCATGGAGTATAGCAGCCAATGATCAGTATAAATAAGTATTTAAATCAGTTGATCCAAGGGAGGTAACCTAAGATATTTTGGTAATTTGAACATTAGCTACATAAATGAGAGTAACCCTCCCCTTGTTTATTTCCTTTTTGAGGAAGCCGTATACTTTCAGGAAGCTTTATGTTTTGGTCGTCCATTCTCATTTCACTGTAAATCTACACTGAAAATATGAATTTGTTTACAATTAATTGTGCTTGCACATTATTTGAAATTAATTTAATTGTTATTAAGAACACATTTTATGATTTTTTGTGTTAAAACAGGCAGTTGTATTGATTATGGTGAAATGAAAATGGCCGATCAAAATATATGGCTTCCTCAAAGTGAAATAAACAAGGGGAGGATACTCTCACTTATGTAGCTAATGTTCAGATTACGATATTTAAAAAAATGTTTTATATAGGTATACCCAAATTTTTGTCTGCTTTTCATTTTAAAATGAATTAAAATGAATTAAATCCATTATTTAAGGTCTAATTTTTGTCTAAATCGAAAAGTAGTAACATAATGAAAAAAAAAAGAAAAAAAAAAAAAAATATTACACATGTAATTTATTTTTAATACATTTAAAACTATTTTATCGGTCAGTTTTGCTGCAATATAGCCTTAAATGCTGTCTAAAAATGACTTAAAATCTGTGTTTACAAAATAAATTTAACCCTCCCGATTGAAAAAAAATTACCAAAATCAGGAAATTATCCGATTTTAATGAAATTTTCAGTATTGATTTTTCACTGAATGAATTTTTTAATGCATCAGTTTTTTAATGAAACTTTCTGATTTAATTAATCTCTGCTATGATAAATTAATATATAAAATTCATTTAAAATAATTCATTGATAAATCAACTCTGAAAATTTAATTAAAATCGGATAATTCACTTAATTTTTGGTAATTTTTTTTAAAACAGGGAGGTTAAATTTGTTTTGTAGAAACACAGATTTTTCGACAAATTGGGTATACCTAGTTTAGGTTATTTCATTTGATTCTATTTTCATCAGAAAAAAAAAACAGTAAGAATTACAAGGGAATTCACTCAGTAAGCCTAAGGGAGGTAACCCATAATAATGTCCTTATAAGTGAGAGAATTAAGTTGGTTGGATTTTACAGCATGTCAACCTTTGTTGGGTTATTTTATCAAAATTAACCGAAGACGTTTTGAAAAACAAATTAGTAGGAATAATTTTCATTAACTTCGAATAGTTTGTATGTAAATATTTTGATTTGGTGTGGTTTTATAAACTGGTAGACATAATTTTTATTATATATATATATATATATATATATATATATATATAGAAAAGGTGACTTACCAGTTAATATGATCACAATGGTTGGTTGATGCAAAATTCAGGAAGGTAAGACAGCGATATAACAAATAAAAAGTGCTCAATACGTTAGTAGAGCAAATTTATTACAATATAGGAATGAACCATTTATCGCGAAAGACACACATGTGTAATCGACTGCAATTAATCAATATCTTGATTAATTCAGTGGATTTAACCCTGAAGATCCTTATGGTGAAACTCGAGTAGGTTATCACCTGTACCTATATTGTAATATATATATATATATATATATATATATATATGTGTGTGTGTTCTTTATGTATATATGAATACATCTTCTTAATATATATATATATATATATATATATATATATGTATATGTATGTATATATATATATATCAATGTCAAACATGTGACCCTTAGCAAGCACAGGTGTGGCCTCCACTAATGCAGAAGCAAACTTGCAGATAGAACTGCTAGAAAGTCAGATTCTGTACTCAAGTATCTTCAAGTGGAGACAACTGATTTCATTTCATACCTTCCAAAAAAGTTCATCAACTTCAGAAAATTTGCCTCAAATATCATGGCAATGTTTGATTCTACCGAAGTGTGTGAACAGTTATTTTCATTCATGAAATTTACTAAGACTTCTTATAGTATAAGGCTTGTCATCTTTGATCAAAGTTGGAACTGCACAGACATTAAAACCAGACATACCAAAAAATGTCAAGCTTCACAACAAAAAAATAAGAAATAAATATGATTGAATGCTAATCAATGTTATCTTTTAACTGTTATGGTTTTTGTACCTAATATATTGGGATTTCAAACTGTAAGTATACATGTATGTTACTTACTATTTCATTTTTTGTCCTGCAATTTCTTTAACTTAAATTCATGAATGCTTGTGAAATATTTATTTGCACTTTTCAAGTTATATAAAGATTGTGTGCTATAAATTTTATTAAAATACTTCATTGAGATGTATTTTCCTAAACTAGTCATATATGGCCCTCATGACATACATATGTAATCCATGTGTCTCTTGTGGGCTGCTCAATTTGACATGCCTGCACTAGAGGATACTACTTATGTATACAATATATATTCTCATACCTTCCATTATTGCATGAACCCTTACGACATAACCAAATACATTTGTGCTTACTAGAGGATAAGTGGTTAAATTGAAGTTAACGGACCTAAATTCCACCACCGTATGTCACCCTGCCGAAAGACAAAAAATATAAAAAATCAGGAAATTAACCGAATTTAATGAA
Organism: Doryteuthis pealeii; assembly: GCA_023376005.1. Lineage (NCBI taxonomy): Eukaryota > Metazoa > Mollusca > Cephalopoda > Myopsida > Loliginidae > Doryteuthis > Doryteuthis pealeii. Next base: position 8,380 of record JALAJA010000814.1, read on the forward strand.
ATTTTCAGTGTCGATATATTAATGAATAAAAGATATAATGCACCAGTTATTTTATTTAAATATTTATTATTTAACGGACCTAAATTCCACCGCCATATGTCAACAAAAAAGACAAAAAATACCAAAAAATCAGGAAATTAACCGAATTTAGTGAAATTTTCAGTGTCGATGTATTAATGAATGAAAGATATAATGCACCAGTTATTTTATTTAGATATTATTTAATGGACCTAAATTCCACCACAGTATGTCACCCTGCTGAAAGACAAAAAATTTTGAACCACATATCTTTGAGGCATAACACAGATTCTCAAAGATACGTGGTTCAAAGTTAACTGACCTAAAAAAATCTAAAAGTTTTTAAATAAAATAACTGGTGCATTATATCTTTTATTCATTAATATATCAACACTGAAAATTTCGGTTAATTCCCTGATTTTTGGTATTTTTTTCTTTCGGCGGGGTGACATACAATGGTGGAATTTACGCCTGTTAAGTTCGATTTAACCAAAAATTCTGTATGGCATGTAATCTATCCACACTAATTTGTAATCTACTGGTCAAGGTATTGGGCATCTCTAGTAATAATATTTCAATACATAGAGCAGGGCACAAAATCTTTGACACCCCCCCCCAACTCCTTTAGAGAAGACCCTCTTCGATCAACTAGTCATGTCAGTCACTTATATGATTGACCCAACCCTATTGCCCTTATGGCAAGCCCCAGCCCTTTTTATCCTATATGTGCTAGAAGACAGTGGATGGTGAGGCTCCAATTCTGGAGCTCTGGGGAAGGTGGTACCCTTTTTACCAAAAATCCCCAACAAGAATTGACATGCCATAGAACCAAACAAAACCAAACCAACTCCATTATTTTTAACACCATCAACTCCTCTTAATGTAATTAAGGGATTATGGTCTACAAAACTCATAAATCCTATGTATACACTCTTGAGTCGGCCTATATCATTATAACTGGTTTACATCAAAGAATAAAGATATTGTTGTTTTGGTTTGAACCTATTTAGTATTTTCTAATAGAATTAGAAACAAAATCTTTGAAATGATACGGCAAAAATTAAAATTAAACCAGTCAAATGTAACACTTTTTACATATATATATTTGAAAATAGATATTTATACAAAGATAAATACTCTGTGGAGTCAGAACACCAAACCTCTGACTCTGACTCCTCTATTTTTGACACCTCTGACTCTGACTCCTCTTTATGTAATTAAGTGATTATGGCCTACAAATCTCATAAAGCCTATGTATATGCTCCTAACTTGAGTAGGCCTATATCATTATAATTGATTTATATCAAATGATAAAAATACTATGGCCATATAAAGTGTAAATTCAACTGGAGTTATAGTTGGTATAATTTTGATGACCCATAATTGCTCCCGACTTTGATTCCACAGCCCTGACACAAATGTTTCCCAACTAAACCAAAGTTAAGTAGTGATTAGCCTGTTCAATACTTAATTGGGTGACCACTTAAGCCACAGTAGGTACTGTAAGCAACCTGATTTATGTTTATTAATTTGCCATTAGATGACCCAAAAAGGTTGATTACGGTCAAGTCATGCTGAAAGCACCAGTTACCACTAGATCACCAAAGCAATGAGTCTGTTCAATACTTAATTGGGTTGTAAGCAACAACAGGTACTGTAAGCAACCTGAGTCCTTTGTTTATCAAAATGGCTTGATTTGGGATTAAATGACCTGAAGAGGGTTGATATACTGTAAAGCAATACAACCAGCCAGGCTGTTCATATCTATTGATATTATGGTCAAGTCACATTAAAAGATTACTGAAGTTAAGCAGCCTGAGTTCTTTGTTTATTAAAATGACTTGATTCAGCATTAAATGACCTGAAAAGTTAATTTGATATCAACACTATCCTTGTAGACGAACAGTAGTGGTACTATTCAACCTATAGCTAGGAGGAGGAGGTGGTTCATACATTTCCCAAGGGTATTAGTCCGAAAGTGAATGTAATAGCACAACTGAGTTTGAACTCACAAACTATGATTTTGCAATTCAGCACATTAACCACTATGCCATCTTTTTTTATGTACTTACATTTCATAATTGATAACTATGAAAGATGTTAAAAAATAATCATTTTATCATTATATACCTAGTAAGCACAAAGAAATTTGTTTGTTTTTTTTTTTGTTACTATGTTTCAGTATTTGATGCATGGATTGACTAATTATTAAATCTTATTATTTATTATCCATCGTGTACGATGATGACACCATGTGAATCTGTTTTCTCCATTTGATTCGATCTCTAGTTGCATCTTGACAACTGCCTATGGGGATGTTTAAGCCCTCCAGGTTACCTGAGCTTGGGTCTACCCATTCCACATGATCCCTCTCTCACACTGCCAAAGCTGATTCTGTACTCTCAACTATAATCCCCAAGTTTGTTTAAGTGGCCAGCCAATCTCAGGTTGTGCTGGACAAGTATGTTGTGCATGCCAGGGAGTCTACTTCTCTCCAGGATGGTTCTGTTTGAAATATGTTTCCACTACGTGACATTTAATATACTGTGCATGTGATACATGTAGTAGTCATGTAGTCTGTGGGCATCCACTTTGTATACTGTCCAAGGCTTCTACACCGTACAGGAGGGTTGAAAGAACTATGGCACGGTATACTGCACATTTAGTTTTCAGACATGTTATCCAATCCCTGTCCTGGTTAATATGCCATAAAAAATTGCAACCAAACCAAAGAAGAAAAAAATGACCCCCTCTGCCCCATCACCTTATTTTTTCTGGGCCCCTATTTTTTAGATTTCCATCTTCACATCATCAATTCAATTTTCTTTCTGGTTTCTACCTACTTAAACGTAGTTTTCGTTTTTTTTTGTTCTTCTTTCAGTTTGTCCGTGCACAGGTGAGCAGTTTTCATATTTTCTCCATAAACCACAAGTCCTATATAATCTGCTACATAAATGGCAATTTCTGTCTGTAAAGTTTCATCATGATCGGATCACTGGTGTAGATGCCGACTGGTTATACACACATTAAGCTAATATTGAGGAACAGGACTGACTAATTGGATTTCAATAAAATCCTGAAAGTATTATGATGTAAGAAGTGATGTTTCAGTTACTGACATACAGACAGAATCTCCATTATGATAAGATGTAATTAGAAACCTTCAAGATATTAAAACTAATTTGAAAACAACTTATAATTGAGGCCAGATATGAGGGAATATGTTATTTCACTAAAAACTTATTTTCATTTTTTTTTAAATACTTCCTATTGCTGTTACTTGATTTCAGTGTACAATTACTTCCCTTTGCCCGCTCTCACTGCGACGTCTTCTCTTTCCTCCTTTATTTTAAAGATATCCCCAGAGGTTCCATTATTAATTTTTATTGAAATTCAGTTAGCTAGTCCTGTTCCAGAATATTAGCTTAACATGTATGTAAAGTTTCATCATGATCAGATCACTGGTGTAGGTGCCATCTGGTTATTCACAGACAGAAATTGCCACTTATGTAGCTGATCTACATCTTTAGATTTCTTGGTTATTTCCTATAGTTCTAACATAAACAAAGGGGAACCACTCTTGACTGATAAATTATTTATTTTCCCATTAAACTAACCCTAAACCCTAACCCTAACTTCTTTTTTCCTAATAGATAAATAAATAAATAAATAAATAATTTATCAGTGGTGTTCCCCTTTGTTTATATTAGACTTATAGGAAATAACCAATTTCTTTGTAGCTTTTAGTGTAGTTTGATTAAGTAAATTTGAATAATTATTTGAGTAAGAATTCTTTTTTTTTTTTTTGTTTTGAAGTTTGGAAAAATTTGGAAATATACATTCGTAATGTTTCGGACATTATACCCTTCAACTTCTTCAGGTTACAATAAATATCATATTAATTAATAACGTATGTTTTTTCAAATTTCTTCTCTGATATATCAAAAGAAAAATATTATCAAATTATAAATAAATTATAAATAAAAATAAAATATTTTTAATAAAATATTTTATTTTTACTAGCAAATATATGCACCCTCCGGGTGCAAGTATTTAAGTTTTAATATAATAAAATATCATATTAAATTAGAAAGGTTAATGAAACTGAATAAGAATGCAGATAAAAAGATATGGAACAGAGGGGGTATGATTGAAAAATAGAACAACTTTGAAACTAACTCTTCCATCATTTTCCATTACTCCCGTCTTTCATTGGTAAATTATCCTAATTTAACTATTTAGTTAAAATAGGAAGTAAAGAATAATATTACAGTTATTTATTCTTGTTAAGGGATTTCTTTTAAGATTTATCCCCGAGATTTTTGCTCATATCCAATAAGATAAAACCAAACAATTAGAAATCAATAATAATAAGCATATATTTATTAAAATCAAATTTTTAATATCAATATGCAAATTAGCCTTCCAATTCACACTGTAATCCGCTATTTTGTTGTATATATAAATACAATTGCATGTTAATAGTATGTAGATATGGTCAACAGTCTTAATGATATAAAGCAATTTTATTATTAATTGAGGTTTAAATAAATAAAATCATGGAGAATGTGATGTAAAAAACAAAGGGAATTGTGACTTGTATAGTAATACAGTTTCGGTTACACACAGACAAACCCACAAGCTCCATTATAATAAGATTTATAATTTATGTGGATTTCATTAAAAATCTTGTTTCACAATTTTATCATTTTTCTTTTTTCTGATTATTACAGTTGGCTGCTTTGAAAAATGTTCCCGATGCGCAAGAAATGAGAGACATGCAAAAGTTGTTCTTACGTTATGCCAAGCAAGAATTGAGTCGAAATGAAACACAGAATTTTATCACTTCTGGAGACGGTTCTGGAGATTTCCCTCCTCCCCCTCCCCCTCCTCCCCTTAGAGAATAATTTACTGATATACATGTATACCAGTTATCTAAAAAGTGAAAAAAACATTCTTGACTTTTTACACCATCTTAACCTCTCCCCAACCCCCCAAAAAATCCACCCGCACACAAATATGCACATATAAACAGCCCCCCAAATATGCATAATTTTACGCACACACATGTATACAAATATGTATACATAGACACACACACACACATACACAATATGCATACATATGTATATGTAGAAAATAGAAAAACAAAGTATATAAAAAATAAGTTAACTAAAAAATGAAAAAAGAAAAATTACCCCCCACACATACACAAATATGTGTACATACGCACACACACACACACACACACACACACACACACACACACACACACTAATATGCATACATACACACACACACATACAAATATATATATGTGTATATTTGTGTGTGTATGTATGCATATGTAGAAAATACCAAAACAAAGTATTCCAATATGATGAATTTATTTTTATCAGTTATCTAAAAAAAAAAAATGGAAAAAATTTCTTGACTTTTACATCACCTTAACCCCCCTCCAAAACCCACAAAAACACATACACAAATATGCATATATACATACACATACATCATACATATGCATACATAGATACACACAAATATGTATACATACACACACACTGTAGAATGAACATGAACACTAGTCACAGCCTTCCTGTGAAGATGAGTATGATGTTTATTCTACACACACAAGTATGTATGCATACACACACACATACAAATATGTATAAATACACACACACACACATATGTATAAATACACACACACACACATATATAAACACACACACACACACACACACACATATATAAAAACACACACACACACACACACATATATATAAACACACACACACACACACACACACACACATATATATAAACACACACACACACACACACACACACACACATATATATATATATATATATATATATATATATATATATATATATATATATATGTAGAAAATTGAAAAACAAAGTATTCAAAAAAGATAAATTTATTCTTGTTGGTGAACTCAACATTATAACGTTTTTATTTTTTTATAAACCTTCAGGACTTTAAGATGGAAAGATTGTTGTCTGAACAGTGAAATTCAGACAATTTATACTTTTCTCGTCTTTTAATCTATGGTGTCTCTAAAATATTCGTCATACTTTTGGGCATTTTGGATTTTCAGTAGTCGGTTATAAGCCTTTCTATGGATAGAACCACCCAACTCCTGTAGACCATAAAACATCCATCACTGTTCAGATAACATGCACACACACGCACACAATATATATATATATATATATATATATATATATAATGTGGGAAGAAAATAACAGATTAGGAAAAATCCAACAAAATATGAGGAAAAGTATTGGAAAAGGAAATAACAAACACAATTAAATTCATTGATTAAAAAAATTTCAAAAATCACTGAGACAACACATTTTCTTCCTCCATGAATTGACTCCACTATTCAGCCACACATCTACACACTATCACTAATTACTTACTGCCTCATTTACCTGACACCCCTTTGATCCTTCTATCCTTACCCCAACCCACCCAAAAGTATGTACTACCTACTTCCATGATGACTCTTAATTTGTCCTTCTCTGTTTCCCTCATCCGGCTCCTCCTTTTGCCTTTTCCTTGTCTATATACCATTCTGTTTTAAAATAATGAAGTTCATTCTGATGAAGCTTCTGAAACCAACAGAGGCAAAATATTAATTGAATTTAATTGTTTGTGTTTGTTATTCACCTTTCCAATACATTTCCTTACAAACACACGCACACACACACACACACACACATATATATATATATATATATATATATATATATATATATATATATACGATTTATATGAAAAAGGTGACTTACCAGTGAAATTGGTCACAATGGTTAGTTGATGCAAGTTTCACAATGATAAGACAGTGATATAACAAATATAAAGTGCTCATTTATATATATATATATATATATATATATATATATATATATTATATATAAAAATAGAGTGAAAAACTGGTTGTTGATGCAAGTTTCACAATGATAAGACAGTGATATAACAAATATAAAGTGCTCATTATATATATATATATATATATATATACACACACACACACACACATATGCAGCACTTTTTTTTACCTTTGTATCTCAAAATCTGTTAAAAATGAGTAAAAAATAAATTAATATTGTGTTATCACCCTTAAATCTACAAGCGTCTTGATTAAGGGGAGTAATATTGAATTACCTCCCTTGAATCTGGGAGTGCCTTGTTGAAAAATTGAATCTTGAACAGTTTGTAATTGCTGTATATAAAGATAAACCTGTTTATCACATAAGATTTTTATGCATTAACTGGCAGGATATGTGGATATACCACAGTATGATATTTATATTATAACGTTTGATATATTTACTTACGAGCTATTGCCAAATAGTTCAATATGTAAAAAATATGATTATCTTGATTTAATTCTCTCACTTTTTTTTTCTTTCATTTCTTTGAATTTCATCTTGGACGATTTAGACGGTTTCATTTTTAACCAGAGGGTGTTGCAAGATGATAAAGGTTGTAATTTTAAGGGACACGAGTATTAATATATAGATTTTATACTTAAATTGCTGAAAAAATTGATTTTTTTTTCACATATCCAGGTGAATTATTATTATTTGTCAAGTAATTCAAAATGCAAATGGCCTCTCTATTTGCCTGCCTGACTTTTTGTGGGGTTATTTGAAGGTGTGTGTATATTTAAATAAGCTTAAGACATTGCTCAAGGTTTCTGGTGTCAGTCTTCTTATCTGGTCACTATTATTCTTGAGCTGTAGCAAAGTCATAGAAAGTGCTCGAATTAAGGTGCAGGTTTGTATCCATGAAAATGTTTTGTTTTGCAACCCTCTAACTAACTAAAAAAGAAAAAAAAAAACTTTCTTCTCTTTTTACTTTTATACATTTTTGTATTAACCCATAAAAATCCACATTTTCGTTAAACATTCATTAACTAACAATTTTGGATCAAGTCTTCAATAGGCACCCCAAATCAACAACATAATGAAAGGTTCACATTTTAACTCATCACTGATAACTTCCACTTCCAAATTTTTGTAAACAAACGATTTTAATCAGAAGTTTATAGAGATGTTGAACTTCCAATAAATTAAATAAATAGACGGTTGGTACACGTAATCAAACTAAAATTCAATAGCAAAATCTTTTTTTAAATAAATGTTTTTTTAATCAGAAGGTTATAAATATTTTTCAACACTTATGATAAATTTAAAAAAAACAAAAGACGTTTTTATACTAAAATAGTTTTTACTTAATCAGAAGAGAAATGGAATTATTCTTATTTAAATGAAAATACAGTTTTTATTTACAAAATATTTTTATGTTTATTTAAATAAAAGGATGTTGTTCAGAAATAGTATCATATTGTGTCAAATTGTATAAGTGCAAAAAATCGTCTGTTCATTTTAAGTGAATTTAAGGGCAAATTTTTTTTTACCATAAGATAGGAGTGAACCAACATTACATTTTGTTGCTATGGATGGCCAGAAATGTAAAAAAAAATGGATTTGAAAAAAAAAAGATGACTTAAATTTATGCAAGGGAATAGGTGTATTTTGTATTATTTGTTGAACTAGAGAAATTTCAATTATAACCTTTCCCTAATTATATTTTAAAGAAGAATATCAAGAAAAGCCAAATATTCTTTTTAACTCCAAGAGCGAGTTAGTTTTCTCTAGAGGAGAAAACAATTTTTGTAAAAAGAAATCTTAATTGATTTTTGAAGTTGGCATAAAATGCCAAAATCTTAAAGCAATTTTAAAAAATCATTTATTTTCAAATATTTGAAAGCGGAAGTTAACGGTGACAAGTTAAAATATGAACCTTTGATTTGATGATTTGGGGTGCCTATTGGAGACTTGGTCCATAATTTTATACTTAAATTTCTGGTAAAATTTAATGGCTTTCGTTTTCATGTATCTTGATGATTTATTAATCTACATCATTTTGAGGGCAAATACAATTGTGAACTAAAGAATAAAAAAAATAAAAAACCTGTCTTCTGCTTTTTACTTTTATACATTTTCATATTAACCAGTTGGTTGGATTTTACGGCATGTCAACACTTGTTGGGTCATTTTATCC
>JALAJA010000814.1:22500-27500 GCA_023376005.1 Doryteuthis pealeii
AGTTCTACAAAAATTTCCCAAATAATCAAGAGTTCTATGGTTTCAGAACCAATAAACACACTCCCCAAATTAAAGAGTTACAAAAATTCGAATCCGAATTAATAGCCTAGTAAGAACTATTAAATTTTTAAAAATCAATAACAAAATACAGCAAGAAATGACCAATTGATTTAAATTGGTCATTTCTTCTGTATTTTGTTATTTATTTTTAAAAATTTAATAGTTCTTACTAGCCTATTAATTCGGATTCGAATTTTTGTAACTCTTTAATTTGGGAGTGTGTTTATTGGTTCTGAAACCATAGAACTCTTGATTATTTTGGGAAATTTTGTAGAACTAAGGTAAAAATAAGCTTTCCATCTCATATGTGAGATGAAAGTTTCTATTTTTTCTTAGTAAAGCCAATCTATATTTATGTTTATCCGGTATAGGGATGTTTTTATATGAATAACTTATGTTTCTTTGCTCCATTACAAATGAGCTTAAAAGTGCTTAATAGTTAAAACTAGAGCTAAATGTAATATACTAAACTTGCGTGAACCCTTGCGGTAAAAAAATCCGGCAATAGTTTGATTGTAAAAATATACTACCAAACATTACCTGGGAGAAAAAAATTTGAAAAAAGAAAAGACCAAGATAGTCGTACCAACCCGAAAATATCGTTGATACTATAATACTTTGCCAAAGAAAAAACAATACACTAGCTTCTTTGTTTATTTCATTTTCTAAATAAGCTTGGTGATTAACCTCATATTTATTTAATCAGAAATTAAACTTATTTTTTGCTGTTCAAATAAACTTTGGAAGTTCATAATTATTAAAATTTGCTGAGTTGATTTGGCGAGTTTTATGTGTGGTATGAGCCAGGTGTAGAGTCTCGATTCTGCATTCTGTGATTGCTGTTCGATCTCCATCGTGGGAATCATAGGAAGATGCAGAAAACCTGTTTGTGCATCTACTGGCAACACTGTTTGTTTGTTGTGCATGTTCCTGTCTGGCTGCATGAGCTCTTGATTGACACTACCACCAAGTGTGAAGTTGGCGCAGTTATTCTCTTTTGAACACAAAAGGCATTAAACTGATTGAAACTTCCGGTTTCACTGATCATCACGTGATGACGCTTTATAAAAGCAGACACACAGCTTACCTCGCCCTCTTTTACTCCTAACACCACTGCTAGACAAAGGTGGGTCCCAGCATTCTTTCTACCCTCTTTCCGCCCGGTCGACTGGGGCGTTAGAATGCACCGACTGCACCTCTGCAGAGGGGTAAGACTCCCCCAATGGGGCCACTGTTTGCCGTGGTGGCGACCCGTAATGCTTAAGGATAGAAACCCAGGTGCTGAGCAGTTCATGACTTGCAATACTCCACTTTGGCCCTATCTTGGGCTAGACAAATTGGCTGGTCACGTCAAGCCCTAGCACTATATGATTTTTTCAATCCTATTGCCTTTATGGCAAGCCCCAACCCCTTTTATCATATGGATGCTAAAAGGTGTGTGACTGAGGGTCTACATGTCCTGGGAATGACGTTAAACTCTATCTGATGGTGAGGTTCCAGTTTTAGAGGTTTGGGGAATGTGGAGCACCCCTTCATCACCATTGCTCCCTGGTCCACTCAGACCCGGGTCCCATCTATGGGTTGAATAGAAAAACATGAGTTTATAAACAAAATTGTATTATGCATTAAGAATGAATTTATTTCACAACTTTGTCGGTATTAAATGACCCACCGAGGTTGATATGCCATAAAACAAAACAAAACTAAACTTCTACACTCTTTCTCCTTTAGCTCCTTGCTAAGGACAAGGACAGCAGAATTTGATACACCCACGACGGTTAATTCTCTGCCCCCACCCCACAAGGCTAGAAGGTTTGACTAGTATGCATTATCACACACCTAAAGAAGGTAGATAAAGTTTGCTACACCTTCACCTTAGAGTTAGAAGCTTCAGCAATAAAGTTTGCTACACCTTCACCTAGGAGTTAGAAGCCTTCAGCAGGCTCCTTGCTATAAAGTTGCTACACCTTCACCTAGGATTAGAAGCCTCAGCAGGCTCCTTGCTATAAATAAGGATAAGGCTACCCAAAGAACTTTCGATACACGAGGAATTAGTCCCAAAGATTATTCTTCATGCAGGATATAAAAAATAAACTAAATTAAATGAGCACCTGTGAAATTTATCAACAATTAACGGGGAAGAAAGTTACTTTGAAAAGTAACGGTAACTCACCATAAAGCGAGCGGGCTGTAGAATTCTCCTCATTCTAGTTGCAAAGCCAACGAGAAGTTCAATTCATGATTCTTTTTCCTGATTGTTTTTATATTTTATGTAATTGATTTGGGATCATCAGGAGAGAATGAGCACCGTTTCGGGCCTTCCTCTCAACGGTTTTAAACTGCACATCGCCCCCCCCCTCACTGATGTGAGGTCCTCGAAATATGTCAGATGTATTGTATAATCAAATATATACGATTGAATAACGGCGAAAAGATGTTTTTAAAAAAATCCGTGCTATGGAAATGTTGCGTGTAGAAGTTAACACCAACAATGCAATCCAGTGCTTCCTCAACAACATAGCAGCAACCTGTTATAGTTATTTACTAAGCTTAGCTTAGATGTGGCACAAGGTCAGAAGTATGGGGCACTCAGTGAGAACCGAACTCACTAACAATGATGTGCAAATCTAGCTTGCTAACCATTACACCACATAGAAGCAACCTGTATGACATGGACATACAAAAACTGCCAGAGCAAAATACATTGACTGAAATGGCAATTAATTAAAAAAATAAGTACATGTTAAAATGATGTAAGCATCGTTAACAATAAACATTTCTATGATTTCTCAATATTTGGAGACCTCACCTTGGGATTACCCTCGTGTGTGTGTGTGTGTGTATATATATAAAAAATTTATTTATTATAGTGTACATTTAAAAGGCGATTGTGACCATCAGTTTCAAAGCAGCATACTAGGCACTTATCATCAGGACAATGCACTTGTGAAAAACATTACAGTAATGTGTTTCACAGGTGCATTGTCCTGATAAGTGGCTGGTATACTGCTTTGAAACCAATGGTAACAATCACCTTTTAATTGTATTGTATACTATAACAAATAAATACAGCTCTTACACCTGTAATTGACCATTTTATTTTCATTTCTCATATATATATATATATATATATATATATATATTTATATATAGGATAAAAGATCTATAACTGCTAATATAACCAATATTTAAGAATTTGTCTATTTCTACCCATGTCTTATTGAAATAACAGAATTCATGGGAAATTTTATATAGTTTTGGGGATTTCTGAATAAACTCTGGATTCAGTTCTTATATATATATATATATATATATATATATATATATATATAATGACAGATAAGAATTTCTTTACTTTGAGATTACCCTTGTAAATAAAGATTTGGTAAAAATCATAAAGCAAATAGCTTAGTCTGGCACAGGGCCACAAGTTAGATCATATTCACAAGCATGTGGTTCTGATGATAAGTGTCTGGTATGCTGCTTCGAAACCAATGGTAACAATCCCCTTTTAATTTATGTTGTATGACCATATTCACTTGTGTAACATAATGAGTAGATGAAGGTGTTCAGTGTGGTTGTCCCATTTCAACACCGGTTTTGAATGATTGATGTGTTTTGATGATTGTTTCAGGTGAGTATAACAGAACGAGGGATTTTCATTGGTTAAGACAAAAATGTATTATCCACTTAGGAACACAAGGTTCACCAACTCAGCACATGTGTAGCGCAGCTTGGATCCGTGCAGTAAACTGGATTTGATAGCGGCTCTCACCAACTCGGAACATGTGTAGAGCAGCTTGGATCCGTGCAGTAAACTGGATTTGATAGCAGCCCACACCAACTCGCACGTGTAGGGCAACTTGGATCTGTGCAGTAAACTGGATTTGATAGCGGCCCCTCACCAACTCGGCACATGTGTAGAACAGCTTGGATCCGTGCAGTAAACTGGATTTGATAGCGGCCCTCACCAACTCGGCACAATATTAGAGCAGCTTGGATCCGTGCAGTAAACTGGATTTGATAGCAGCCCTCACCAACTCAGCACATGAGTAACCCAGCTTGGGTCCATGCGGTAAAGTGAAGAGCTGATGGTAGGTGTGGCACTTTGCCTCAGATACAAAACAATCTCCTGTTACTGACAATATTCGACTGTTAAACTAATAAAACTTTAATTTAATAAATTAAATAAATGAAAAAACCCTGAAAAATACCTCTTTAAAAATCACGTTTTTAGAGATCACAGTTGTTTGTTTATTTGTTTTATGGAATATCAACCATGGTTGGTCATTAAATGCCAGCAACGTTTTGAAAGATTCATAGCGATAGTTTAGAAGAAATTTTTTTTTTGTAAACAAATTTTCCATTTAACCCATAGATGGGACTCTAACAGGTACTACCACTCTGGGTCAGAGTGGATCTGGGAGCAATGGCGATGAAGAGGTGCTCCACATTCTCCAGACCTCCAGAACTGGAACCTAACCATCAGATAGAGTTTAACATCATTCCCAGGACATGAAGACCCTCATTCATTGCCTTCTAGCATCCATATGATAAAAAGGGTTGGGTGTTGCCATAAGGGCAATAGGGTTGGGGCAATCATATAGGGCTAGGGCTTAATGTGACCAGATGATTGATCAGAGAAGTCCCCTCCAAATGCCTAGATTAAGCAAGGCCAAAGTGGGTGTTGCATGCCATAGACTGCTCATTCACCTGGATTCTGTCCTTTAGCACCAACAGGTAGCCGCATTTGGGGAAGTCTTATCTCTCTGCAGAGGTGTAGTTGGTATATTCTAAAGCCACAGCCGACAGGGCTGATCACAATTGTATTTCCCCTCAAAATGACAGATTAATAATTCGCTAAGATACATGAAAAAAAAACAACAAAAAATTTAATTTTACCAGAAATCTAAGTATAAAATTATTAGTTAAGGAATAAT
>JALAJA010000814.1:32500-37807 GCA_023376005.1 Doryteuthis pealeii
ATGTATACATATTTGTATACATGTGTGTGCGTAAAATTATGCATATTTGGGGGGCTGTTTATATGTGCATATTTGTGTGCGGGTGGATTTTTTGGGGGTTGGGAGAGGTTAAGATGGTGTAAAAAGTCAAGAATGTTTTTTTCACTTTTTAGTTAACTGGTATACATGTATATCAGTAAATTATTCTCTAAGGGAGGAGGGGAGGGGAGGAGGGAAATCTCCAGAACCGTCTCCAGAAGTGATAAAATTCTGTGTTTCATTTCGACTCAATTCTTGCTTGGCATAACGTAAGAACAACTTTTGCATGTCTCTCATTCTTGCGCATCGGGAACATTTTTCAAAGCAGCCAACTGTAATAATCAGAAAAAAGAAAAATGATAAAATTGTGAAACAAGATTTTTAATGAAATCCACATAAATTATAAATCTTATTATAATGGAGCTTGTGGGTTTGTCTGTGTGTAACCGAAACTGTATTACTATACAAGTCACAATTCCTTTGTTTTTTACATCACATTCTCCATGATTTTATTTATTTAAACCTCAATTAATAATAAAATTGCTTTATATCATTAAGACTGTTGACCATATCTACATACTATTAACATGCAATTGTATTTATATATACAACAAAATAGCGGATTACAGTGTGAATTGGAAGGCTAATTTGCATATTGATATTAAAAATTTGATTTTAATAAATATATGCTTATTATTATTGATTTCTAATTGTTTGGTTTTATCTTATTGGATATGAGCAAAAATCTCGGGATAAATCTTAAAAGAAATCCCTTAACAAGAATAAATAACTGTAATATTATTCTTTACTTCCTATTTTAACTAAATAGTTAAATTAGGATAATTTACCAATGAAAGACGGGAGTAATGGAAAAATGATGGAAGAGTTAGTTTCAAAGTTGTTCTATTTTTCAATCATACCCCTCTGTTCCATATCTTTTTATCTGCATTCTATTCAGTTTCATTAACCTTTCTAATTTAATATGATATTTTATTATATTAAAACTTAAATACTTGCACCGGAGGGTGCATATATTTGCTAGTAAAATAAAATATTTTATTAAAAATATTTTATTTTTATTTATAATTTATTATAATTTGATAATATTTTTCTTTTGATATATCAGAGAAGAAATTTGAAAAAACATACGTTATTAATTAATATGATATTTATTGTAACCTGAAGAAGGTTGAAGGGTATAATGTCGAAACATTACGAATGTATATTTCCAAATTTTTCCAAACTTCAAAACAAAAAAAAAAAAGATTCTTACTCAAATAATTATTCAAATTTACTTAATCAAACTACACTAAAAGCTACAAAGAAATTGGTTATTTCCTATAAGTCTAATATAAACAAAGGGAACCACTCTTGACTGATAAATTATTTATTTATTTATTTATTTATCTATTAGGAAAAAAGAAGTTAGGGTTAGGGTTTAGGGTTAGTTTAATGGGAAAATAAATAATTTATCAGTCAAGAGTGGTCCCCCTTTGTTTATGTTAGAACTATAGGAAATAACCAAGAAATCTAAAGATGTAGATCAGCTACATAAGTGGCAACTTCTGTCTGTGAATAACCAGATGGCACCTACACCAGTGATCTGATCATGATGAAACTTTACATACATGTTAAGCTAATATTCTGGAACAGGACTAGCTAATGAATTTCAATAAAAATTAATAATGGAACCTCTGGGGATATCTTTAAAATAAAGGAGGAAAGAGAAGACGTCGCAGTGAGAGCGGGCAAAGGGAAGTAATTGTACACTGAAATCAAGTAACAGCAATGGAAGTATTTAAAAAAATGAAAATAAGTTTTTAGTGAAATAACATATTCCCTCATATCTGCCCTCAATTATAAGTTGTTTTCAAATTAGTTTTAATATCTTGAAGGTTTCTAATTACATCTTATCATAATGGAGATTCTGTCTGTATGTCAGTAACTGAAACATCACTTCTTACATCATAATACTTTCAGGATTTTATTGAAATCCAATTAGTCAGTCCTGTTCCTCAATATTAGCTTAATGTGTGTATAACCAGTCGGCATCTACACCAGTGATCCGATCATGATGAAACTTTACAGACAGAAATTGCCATTTATGTAGCAGATTATATAGGACTTGTGTTTATGGAGAAAATATGAAAACTGCTCACCTGTGCACGGACAAACTGAAAGAAGAACAAAAAAAAACGAAAACTACGTTTAAGTAGGTAGAAACCAGAAAGAAAATTGAATTGATGATGTGAAGATGGAAATCTAAAAAATAGGGGCCCAGAAAAAATAAGGTGATGGGGCAGAGGGGGTCATTTTTTTCTTCTTTGGTTTGGTTGCAATTTTTTATGGCATATTAACCAGGACAGGGATTGGATAACATGTCTGAAAACTAAATGTGCAGTAACCGTGCCATAGTTCTTTCAACCCTCCTGTACGGTGTAGAAGCCTTGGACAGTATACAAAGTGGATGCCCACAGACTACATGACTACTACATGTATCACATGCACAGTATATTAAATGTCACGTAGTGGAAACATATTTCAAACAGAACCATCCTGGAGAGAAGTAGACTCCCTGGCATGCACAACATACTTGTCCAGCACAACCTGAGATTGGCTGGCCACTTAAACAAACTTGGGGATTATAGTTGAGAGTACAGAATCAGCTTTGGCAGTGTGAGAGAGGGATCATGTGGAATGGGTAGACCAAGCTCAGGTAACCTGGAGGCTTAAACATCCCCATAGGCAGTTGTCAAGATGCAACTAGAGATCGAATCAAATGGAGAAAACAGATTCACATGGTGTCATCATCGTACACGATGGATAATAAATAATAAGATTTAATAATTAGTCAATCCATGCATCAAATACTGAAACATAGTAACAAAAAAAAACAAACAAATTCTTTGTGCTTACTAGGTATATAATGATAAAATGATTATTTTTTTAACATCTTTCATAGTTATCAATTATGAAATGTAAGTACATAAAAAAAGATGGCATAGTGGTTAATGTGCTGAATTGCAAAATCATAGTTTGTGAGTTCAAACTCAGTTGTGCTATTACATTCACTTTCGGACTAATACCTTGGGAAATGTATGAACCACCTCCTCCTCCTAGCTATAGGTTGAATAGTACCACTACTGTTCGTCTACAAGGATAGTGTTGATATCAAATTAACTTTTCAGGTCATTTAATGCTGAATCAAGTCATTTTAATAAACAAAGAACTCAGGCTGCTTAACTTCAGTAATCTTTTTAATGTGACTTGACCATAATATCAATAGATATGAACAGCCTGGCTGGTTGTATTGCTTTACAGTATATCAACCCTCTTCAGGTCATTTAATCCCAAATCAAGCCATTTTGATAAACAAAGGACTCAGGTTGCTTACAGTACCTGTTGTTGCTTACAACCCAATTCACCCAATTAAGTATTGAACAGACTCATTGCTTTTGGTGATCTAGTGGTAACTGGTGCTTTCAGCATGACTTGACCGTAATCAACCTTTTTGGGTCATCTAATGGCAAATTAATAAACATAAATCAGGTTGCTTACAGTACCTACTGTGGCTTAAGTGGTCACCCAATTAAGTATTGAACAGGCTAATCACTACTTAACTTTGGTTTAGTTGGGAAACATTTGTGTCAGGGCTGTGGAATCAAAGTCGGGAGCAATTATGGGTCATCAAAATTAACCAACTATAACTCCAGTTGAATTTACACTTTATATGGCCATAGTATTTTTATCATTTGATATAAATCAATTATAATGATATAGGCCTACTCAAGTTAGGAGCATATACATAGGGCTTTATGAGATTTGTAGGCCATAATCACTTAATTACATAAAGAGGAGTCAGAGTCAGAGGTGTCAAAAATAGAGGAGTCAGAGTCAGAGGTTTGGTGTTCTGACTCCACAGAGTATTTATCTTTGTATAAATATCTATTTTCAAATATATATATGTAAAAAGTGTTACATTTGACTGGTTTAATTTTAATTTTTGCCGTATCATTTCAAAGATTTTGTTTCTAATTCTATTAGAAAATACTAAATAGGTTCAAACCAAAACAACAATATCTTTATTCTTTGATGTAAACCAGTTATAATGATATAGGCCGACTCAAGAGTGTATACATAGGATTTTATGAGTTTTGTAGACCATAATCCCTTAATTACATTAAGAGGAGTTGATGGTGTTAAAAATAATGGAGTTGGTTTGGTTTTGTTTGGTTCTATGGCATGTCAATTCTTGTTGGGTTTATTTATGCCAAAGACATTTTTTTTTTCATTCTTGATCGGTTCTCATTTTTTTTAACTGATTCTTTCTATTTAACCCATAGATGGGACCCCTAACAGGTACTACAACACCGGGTCAGAGTGGACCTGGGAGTAATGGTGATAAAGGGATACTCCACCTTCCCCAGAGCTCCAGAATTGGAGCCTCACCATCACTGTCTTCTAGCACATATAGGATAAAAAGGGGCTGGGGCTTGCCATAAGGGCAATAGGTTGGGTCAATCATATAAGTGACTGACATGACTAGTTGATCGATCAGAGGGTCTTCTCTAAAGGAGTTGGGGGGGGTGTCAAAGATTTTGTGCCCTGCTCTATGTATTGAAATATATTACTAGAGATGCCCAATACCTTGACCAGTAGATTACAAAATTAGTGTGGATAGATCACATGCCATACAGAATTTTTGGTTAAATCGAACTTAACAGGCGTAAATTCCACCATTGTATGTCACCCCGCCGAAAGAAAAAAAATACCAAAAATCAGGGAATTAACCAAAATTTCAGTGTTGATATATTAATGAATAAAAGATATAATGCACCAGTATTTTATTTAAAAACTTTTAGATTTTTTTAGGTCAGTTAACTTGAACCACGTATCTTTGAGAATCTGTGTTATGCCTCAAAGATATGTGGTTCAAATTTTTTTTGTCTTTCAGCAGGGTGACATACTGTGGTGGAATTTAGGTCCATTAAATAATATCTAAATAAAATAACTGGTGCATTATATCTTTCATTCATTAATACATCGACACTGAAAATTTCACTAAATTCGGTTAATTTCCTGATTTTTTGTATTTTTTGTCTTTTTGTTGACATACGGCGGTGGAATTTAGGTCCCGTTAAATAATAAATTTAAATAAATAACTGGTGCATTATATCCTTTTATTCATTAATATATCGACACTGAAAATTTCATTAAATTCGTTAATTTCCTTGATTTTTTAATTTTTGTCTTTCGGCAGGGGATCTCCTCTCTGGGGGGTCGGGTGGG
>JALAJA010000815.1:0-23174 GCA_023376005.1 Doryteuthis pealeii
TGCTTACGTCACAATACCCAAATTGTCAATACATAGAATAAAGAACAACTTGTATATATACTCAAATTGGGTAAAAAATTAAAATTATTTTTTATTGTCATCTCTTTTTCAATTTTTGAATGTTTTGGTAAGAGTTTTATAATATGAAGTTTATTGGGTCAATGATATTAAAGGCACTATCTTTACATAATATATGTTAACACTTAGTGAACTAGTATTGAAGAAAACTGGCAAATGTGAGGTGGAATGATCGATGTCAAGATTGTTAATAAATAAATAGATTATGCGTGAAGAGGTGCTTAACATTGAATTATTTTAACCATTAATATATTTAATAAGAAAAATGGTATAACATTCTCCATATCTATGCATTTTTTAGTTTGAAAAATCCAGTGTTTAAGTTCCGAACTTGATTAATTTATAATCATTAAAATAATGTTTAATAAGCTTTTCTTTCAGAGGAGAGGATATAAAAATAAGCTTAAATGTAATTTATATAACTCATGATTAAGTGAGAAATAAAATTTAAGTTATTTATTTTAAAATTTACAGTCAATGTATGATAAATGATTTATATTTAACTGTCATTTTTTAATAAAACACTGTAGAAGGGTATTTTGCTGTTGAGCTTCATGATATATGATTTATTACTACTTTTTATTCCTTTTTATATTTAAGATTTGTTTTAAATACATTACTTCATTCAAAAATTATGTTTAAAATTTTTGGCAATAATAGAAACTGAAAATTATTAGATTACTTTTCTATTCATTGAATTAAAATTAAAAAAGTATATATATAATTTTAATTTTGATTAATATTGTTTCAAAATGATTAATTTGTTGACATCTATCTATATTTTTTCTTGTATTTTTTGGTGCTTTCATTTTCTATTGCTGAAAAGTAACCTTAATTCTGTTTCCTAACTTTATACATCTATTGATAGATTTTAATTAATACTTATGCACTCTTTTTACTAAATCTAAATAATTTAGTAAAAAGATCTAATGAGCAGAATAATTCAGTGAAAAGAAAAAACAATAAAAAATTATTTCATTCTTGTGAATATGATTCATTCCAGATCTTATGAATGTTATAATTCTTTGAAAAGTTAAAAGCTAGCTTTAAATTATTAAAATTAATTCTTTTAAGTAATTTTTTTATATTTGAAATAACTAACAATGCAAATAATTTTCAATGTAATTTACTTTATAAAAATCTGTAGACACTAAATATTTAAGAGATTGGCAATTTAAAAAATAGAGAAGCTTTTAGATTCTTGTGCTTAGTGAAAAGACAGTTTATTGTGTATTTATAGATGTTTTCTATTTATATCTTAAAAGATGAGACCTCTGTTGATGGGAGCTTATCAAATTACTTAATTTGGATTTAGAGTGCATAGAACATACCTATGATGACATACACTACTTTTTATTGAAGTATATCATAGTATGTGTTTTCATGAAGTAGAGCATGTTATAGGCATTACATTATTTTTTCACCAACTTGTAAATTTAATATTAGAATATGAGATGAATGATATTTTCAATAGTTAGAAATTTTATATCGGTAATTGAGAAGTTAACTCCTATTATATATATATATATATATATATATATATATATATCTGTATCTATGAGGGCATTCACCCTGGGTCAGTTGAAATGGTAACCTAATGAATTCACCGTATTTCAAATGAAAGCAGACCATGCGCAGTGATGCAACACAATTGAAGTTATGAGTGTCAGCAATTCACAGTTCCATTGAGGAACTTCATTAAGGCCTGGGCCAGAATCAGCTCAGCATCTTGCTTGGCTGTTTTTGAGCCAGGTTTTTCAATTCACCCCTTGCGTTTCTTTCATCCTTGAAGTGGTACTGGGTTGATGAATTCACCGATGATGTCACCGGTTGTCAACGTAGAGCATGACCAAGCAAGTGAAGTCTTGCAAGAAGAGCTGCTGGAGGTAGGAGACTCTGCATCTTGGCCGAAACAGTGGTGTTAGAGATGAATTGCGCCATCAAACATGGAGGATGCGGCAAAAGGCAATAATGCTCAAACACCTGAAGTTTGCACAGGTCCCAGCCCTCATCGGCAGGAGAGGATGTGGGCAAACAAGAGCTTGTTAGATATGTATTTTTGTACGCAGTCTTATCTCCTTCCTGGAAACACAATCTCATATGAAGACGACAGAAAGTGAGCAGTACCAATGTGTCTGTCAATGTCCTCTTCTCCTTGACCCATGTGACTACTGAACTGAGGTATTTGAAATTGCTCACTTTTTCAAAGGGCTTCCCATTGAGGATGATTTGGTTATTTTTCAGTAGGAGGAATTCCAACAATTAGAAGATTGGTTTTCTGTGCATTGATTTTCATTCCAAGTTTCGATGTGTAACACTGAAGCACGTTGATTGCTGATTGGAGATCATCAAAGTTTCTCCCCAAAATTGCTTTTGTTGTCTGCATATTCCAGGTTTGACAGATTGAAATTACAGCCAACAGTGATACCTGGAAAGTTTGCGAGTGCATGGGAGGTGATCAATCAATAGCCTAGTTGAATAAGGTATAGGAGAAAACGCAGCATTGTTGAACACCAGAGTGTATGTTGAAGAATTGAGATTCCTGACCATATACATGGACTTTTTGTGTGGGTGGAAGTGTAGTAGGTTTTCAGTAGATTTAGAAGTTTTGGTGGGATACTGTCTGCTTGCATAACCTTCTAAAGAGGTCCACGGTCAACTGAATCAAAGACTGTGGCAATGTCTGTGAAGCAATCAATTGTTTATTACTGGAAGCAGCAGCAATGCTCAAACACTTGATGAAGTGTGAAGATCCTATCAGTGCACCCTCAACCAGGGTGAAATCCACACTGATTTGGTCTTGTATGCAGGTCACATTGGTGTTGGAAACATTTCAGCAGGATTGTGGCAAAAATTTTGGCAGAAATGTCAATCAAGCTAATTCTACGATAGTTACTACAATACTGTTATTGCATACACAGTACTCAGGCTAAGTCAATGGCATCTCACTGTTGACTGAGTAACCCTACAGTAGAATGTCTGTTCATGCATTCGTTGTAAGGTTTCCTTTGTTTGGTTGCCAAATTACATCAAGCCTGCACTGTCAGTTCTCAAGATATTCAAAATGGCTTGATACATTCCTGACATACCTCATATAAACTACCAAAATTGCAAAACTGAATAAATCTGTAGAACAAAAATAAATGAATAATTTTAAAGCAACTGGTCAGTTATTTATAAAATACTTTATATACCATTTATAATTAGAGATACTTGATTTTTAAAATTTTTGATTTTTTTCCATAGCTTCATCAAATCATGTGGCAAAAAGATGACATTAATTCTTTTCAACTATTAAACGTCAAAAGCTATATTAGATTTACAGTACTAAATGTCCTTATTTACTAGTCCTATAAGTTATATTACTGTTCATTTACTTTTTAGTGCTGTCACATATTTAGTCCCTTTTTTTTTTTTTTTTTTTTTTTTTTTTTTTTTTTAAATTAAGAAATGAACATAAAAAGAAAGTGATTCTTAAAGACATTTTTACTATCTAAAATCAAACACAGATTGAAGAAAAATAACAAAATGTATAATAATATGTCAACAGGTACATAGTATTAATAACAATAATCCTCATATTTTAAAGTTTATCAGAAGATGGTATTACAAGGGCGGGCTGAAAAGTTCATAGGCTGACATCATATCTACTGTTGATGATTTTTTGGCCAATGGGATCCAAACACTGATGGAAGAAGTGTGTGGACTTCAAGGGGGACTATGTTGAAAAATAAGCCTCATTTGGTCACATACTATGAGAGTATCTTGGTCAGCCTATGAACTGTTCAGCTGACTCTTGTATTAGTATCATCTGCTTGAATGTTCATATAATTTCATCAATTTCATTCTAATAGAATAATATAAAGATA
The DNA here is from genome assembly GCA_023376005.1 of Doryteuthis pealeii. Taxonomy (NCBI): domain Eukaryota; kingdom Metazoa; phylum Mollusca; class Cephalopoda; order Myopsida; family Loliginidae; genus Doryteuthis; species Doryteuthis pealeii. The sequence goes on from JALAJA010000815.1 coordinate 3,948, forward strand.
TTTCTGCACATTTTTTTTTCTTGTAAGGTATAACCATTTTATTCTAATCTTTCCTGTGGCTAGATAACTATAGAAAATGATATATAATTATATTTTCATTAATTGAAAATAATAATAATGTTGACTTTGAAGAATAAGTTTTGATTTTAAGCTTAAAGAATAATCCGCTAATTTTTGACTATCCTAATATCATTCATGTGCTACCAAACATGATATCTTGTTTATAAACAAATATCAGTATTGGTGTTGGTATATATTTCCATTAAAAAAAAAATCTAGCAAAATAAAAAATGCCCTCTGGCGATGTAAAAATAAATTCTTGAAAGATATTGCCTGAGATGGAAGGGTGTTAAAAATTCAATGTCAATAAACTTAATTTAATTCAATTCAATTCTGTAGAAAAATAATTCTTTAAAAATTATTTTCTATGAATAAAATTTATTTAAAAAATGTTTGTACAATGAATGAATGAATGTAATATGTTGTTTATGCTCTTAATTCATTTTCTTAGAGATTTAAGAAATTTCATATTTATTAAAGTAAGCATTGAATTAATTGAATAACTTTATTTGATTTTTAAAGAACAAAATGAAATTTATATAAATTGAAATTAAAAAGCTATTTTAATAGTCTAATACCAAATGCAATTAAACTTGAATGTATATATTTAAACAATGAACAAAATACTGCATTGTTTAAACAATGAAAATACTACTAATTAATTATTCTGCCAAATACTAACTAATTACTTTGCTAAAATTAATCTAATATATAAATTTCGGATGAAAAATAACATCAGTAATAAAGAATAACAACTGTATATAATGTTATATAAATAAAAGATATATGCTGTTATGCTCTTAATTCATTTTCTTAGAGATTTGATAAATTCCATATTTATTAAAGTAAGCATTTGTTTATTGAAGTAAGCATTAAATTAATTGAATAACTTTATTCAATTTTTAAAGAACAAAATAAAATTTATATAGATTAAAATTAAAAAGCTATTTTAATAATTTAATACCGAATAAAATTAAACCGTAGATTAAAATTAGAAAAAAAATGTAAATGAAACTTCCGGTTGAGTCTTACGGATTGGGTTTACAGTTCTTAAAATCTAAACTAAGACAAGTTTATATGAGAATTTCTTGTTTGTAAATAATTTTCTTGTAAAAATCTATGTTAGATAACTCTAAATATGTAGTAAATTAAAATAAACTATATATAAATCAATAATACTGGGCATGTATTTATTAAAACTTGTTTTAAAAAATACTGTGTGCCATCCTTTGTTGCATACTACTTTCTGAGCATATATACATAATACAGCATTCTCTTTATTTTATGTAGTAATAATATTGACTATAAATTAAATACTCATTGATAAAGTTACATAATTCCTGAAATTACTGTGATGTAAGCACTGATGTAGTTTCAGTTACAGACAGACTGAATCTCCATTATATATAGAAGATAACAAACTTGATTTTTTTTTTCTTAGATTGAATTCTGTTCTATCATAGGTAAATAAAAAATTGACACAATGACAAAAATATTTTTTTTCTCAATTTAATAACATTTCAGTTCAGATATTGCTTCTGATTATTATTGCATCAAGAATATTAAGATATCTTTTTATAGATAGTAAAAACATTATATCTTTGAGGCGTAACACAGATTCTCAAAGGTATATAGTTCAAAGTTAACTGACTTGAAAAAATGTAAAAGTTTTTAAATAAAATAACTGGTGCATTATATATTTTATTCATTAATATATGAACACTGAAAATTCCATTAAATTCGGTTAATTCCCTGATTTTTGGTATTTTTTTTCTTTTGGCAGGGTGACATACGATGGTGGAATTTAAGTTAGATTCAACCATATTTTTTTTTTTTTACTTAAAAGTATGGCAATAATATATCTATAGTTCTATACATGATAAATAATGATTTCTTTTCACTTTTATACCATGTAATGTTAGAATTTTCTATTAAAAAACATTAAACTGTTTTATATAGTTCTCTTTTCTAATAAGTTCAACTTTAGAGATATATAAAAAGAAAAGGCTTTAATATATTATTGCATTTTGAATAAAATATTTACTCTTTTTTCTCTTAGTAGTATTCTCCTTTTTGGAAGATTACTTACCTGCTTTTGGCAAAAAAAAAAAATTTGTACGTTTCGTAAATTAGTTAGATTTTAAATGTTTTGATTGTTTTTGTTGAAATTCAACTTGTATTTACTTTTTAAATGTTTGCAGGATATCTTGTGTGAGTCTTTTGTAAAATTATTCCATAAGTCTGTTTATAGATATATATATAATACTTTAAGATTATATTTAACATTGGTTCATGACAACATTCTGTTCATATATATTAGTATTACCAGTTCGTTTCGTAAAATCGTTGGACATAGACAATTTTTCACCTTAATTGGTTCAAATCGCAATTTCTTGGGTATTTCTGATCCAATATTTATATGGCTGGAAAGAAAATAAAATAATCTTTCTAAATATGTAATTTTTATGTGTTTTTATCCATTGAATTATGTTAAAATGATATTTTGCTTCGGACAGCCGAAAACATAAAATATGACTTTTTTTTTTTTTTTTAGACTAATTTTTACATGCTCCTTTGTTTTCAAAATTATAGTGGCTAATCTTTATCAATATTCTTGAAATTTTACCCTCAATTAGAAGACACATGGAAGTACAAAAACTTCTAGACCCTGTGGAAGTGAAAATACAATAGAGCAAATTTGAAGGCAATTTCTTCAAAAAATATAAGAGAAGCAAAAAAAAAAAAAAAGCAATATACAGTAATAGAAGACAAACTCAGGATTATAAGCCATAAATAATATCTGAAATAAAACGATTGTATACCGTCAGGGATTTTGCTCAAAGTTTTAATTTTGAAAAGAAAACTGTCAAATTTACTTGATTTTCAAATGTAAAACAATCTCTTGTAATTCTAGCCTTATCGGCTTAAGAAGGTAATTACTAACGTATTTCGGGTCAATTTTTAAAATAATTATATGGTTGGAAAAAATTAAATAATCTCTTTATTCCCCAAATAATGTGTTCTAGCATGGAGATATATAACATTTAAGTGCAGAATCAGAAAGAACATACAATTTTACATAAGAATTCAAAGTTTTATCAAAATTGCTCCAAAAATAAAGAAATGGTGAAGAAATTACTAAATTTCTTGTTTTGAATTGGTCCGTGATTTGACATATTTTTTAACAAAATCATGTCACTTGTACAAAAGTGACATGATTTTGTTAATTTCAGGGTTTTAAATTCTCATAACTTTTGAACCACTGGGATATTTGCATAATTCAAACAGTTCTGAACTCCATTTACAAAGCTCTATATAACTAATGTGATTAAATAACAATAACCTAATATTATATAATATATATATATATATATATATATATATATAGCATTCCCAGTTGATGTTTTTTCAACTGGGAATGCTATATATATATATTTACTTTTTCTGATTGAGTAATAATTTACATTTTGTTTAACAAATTTATATTTAAAAGATACTTCAATGAATATTTTTTATATATACCAGCATTTTTTTTTCTCAATCTTTTTTTTCTTTTGGTTATTAAAAAATCTATATTTTTAGTCAATTTTAAATTGTCAGATTCCTTTTATAAATCCAATATTTATGAAGTTAAGCACAATATGATTTTACTTTTATATATTATGAATTTTTAAATCTTTTTATTTGTTTGTTTTTTTTAAGTTTGCTTTTATTGATTTCATGTTTTTTATCTGGAAATTTTTATTCATTTTAATGAATTGTAATCTTAAAAAATGTTGTAAAAATATCCAAGTTTTAATGCATTTGAACATTAGTCCTAACTAGTAAGCTCATTAAATTTATAAAGTAATATATATATATATATATATATTATATATATATATATCAATTGAAATGTATATCAGTAGAATGAATCGATGAATAAATGCTTCTTTAACTCAACTCCAGCAAAAAATTGTTTAGTCACTAAATTCTTCTCTTTCTCTGACAAAATTCAGAATGCTGGCAAAACTACCCCCTCAGTACCAGTCTCAGTACCACAGAAGCCATTACACACCACCTCCACCCACAACAGCAACAACCACCACCACCACCTCGCCACCACTGCAACAGCAGCAGCAGCCTCCCATCAGTCAGCAGAGTTTTAAAGATGTTGGTGCCAATTCATCAAATTTGGTGCATGCAGTACCATTTACAAGCCGTCAGCAAAAAGTTTCTCGAATAAAGCAGAAAAATCGAAACCGTATAACAAGTCAATATGACAACCGCATTTCTTCTGAGTCCGTGAATCGGCAATCATTTGAAAAACATTGGCCACCAGTTCAGTTGGGGAAGAATTTCCCACCTCTGCTGGAAAATGTAGTTCCTATGATTCTTCAGACTGTGTGAGAAGAAAAACCAGTACTGTTTCTTCAGTTCGTCTCAAAGATAGTGAAATTCTTAGTGAGAGTGGTGGGGAGTGTATCGAGAGTACAGAAGATGCCGCCAGCGAGACTGGCGGGTTGGATACCAGGCATTCTCCAAATATGAGCATCAGAATGAAATTAATTTGAACTTCATATCTCCAAAGGATCCAAAAAAAAGTAATGGTGCTGCTTCTACAGGGCAGATTCAAATGAATCTGCTTCTGATATTCTGAACCGATCTGATGTGTCACCTGACAGTGAATTCAGTCATTCCTGGAACCCCTGTGAGGAACGATTCCTCCAAGTCACACATTATTGCCCAGTTCAGACCATAACCAGGTGGAAAGTGCCCAGATTCTATCTGGCAGCCAAATCAATCAATGTATTTCTGCAGTTGCTGGACCATCCACCACCACCTCTCAACAAGTGTCCGCAACAACTTCCATCACCAACACATTTACAACAAAATCGTCTACTATAACTACAACTACTTCTTCTCAGGTTACACTCAGTTCTATAAGCTGTGATCTTAATCGACAATCTGTGATACAAGGACAGCCTCCTCAGCATCAGACTCCAAACACATGGGAAGGAGGAGAGGCAGGGGCGCCCTCCTAAAAGGGCAAAAAATTCTTGGATTTACAAAACAAAAAATCTTTAATCTATGCTCGTTTGCATGGAGAGGCCAGAGACACTGATGTTGAAAGAACTCCATTTTCAAATATAACGCTACCTGAACGTGTACAAACAATAATCACTCGGAGGTAAATGAATACCCACTTTGTCAACCGGTTGTGCCCATAAAATACTTGATAAAACTTTCCAGTCTGATGTCGTGAATAAACCTGTGTCAAGTTTTCAGAGTCCAAAGCTCCAGCATGAAGACAGTTGCATTTCACCAACAAGAGAAAACAAGCAAACAATTCCTGATCATTGCTTGCCTATCAAAAAGTCAAAAAATCAAAGATTTCTTCTGTTGAACCTTACTTACAAAACAGCAAGTTATTGTTTGATGATGGGAAAGAGACTAATATTTGCTGCTCCTCTAGAGTAATCTATGGTCCGACCCTGTTCTGATAATTGTTCAAAAGCTTATGATAAAGTGTCTTGCTATGACAGAACTGATATTTATCCAAATGGTAAACAGCATGCAAATCTGTATGCCAAATATGGTAGTGGTGCTGCAAACCCTATCAAGACTACTAACTTTCCACCCTGTCTTAGCCGAGAATGCTGTCAGAAAACAGTGGATTTGTTTGAATTTAAAGACACTCCTGATGACCTTCCTAGTCTGAAGAGAACTGGTGAACATCCCCTAACAAAAAAGGAAATGAGTTAATAAATTCTTCTGTGACAAGTGATGTACCTTATTTAAATCTAATGTAAATGCCCAGCTGAATATTTCTAATTTATCTCATGCTAGAAAACAAGACTGTTTCCCATGTTACAAGAGGTCAAATGAACAGATCTGGGGACAGACCCCAGATGGTCAGTTGTCCCATCAAAGATTGGTTGACTTGTCTGCTTCTAAATTTTCCAATGAGTATTCTGTCCACAGATTTGATCCATTTCTCAATGCAGTGCCCAAAACTAAAGTTGACATTACTGCCTCCAAGACTACAATCAGTTTGGCAGGTAGTAAAAAAGCTGATGCCACTTGCCAATCATTTTCAAAGAAGAAAAACTCTATCACTTCAGATGATATTCCTTCATTACAAAAGGCTGATTTTGATGGCCTCAAGTCTATGAAGGATGCATCCATTCCTAGCCGTCTTGGAGATACTCTTCCTTCGCGGATGTATGAGGATTCTCCACCAATTTTTGATGAGGGCCGAAGATTTGCCATGTTCTGAAAAAAGTTAAGGACCCACCACGTTTGGAGAATATGGCGCTCCACAAGCTATTAAAAGGGCTGAGTCTCGAGAAAAAAAGCAGAAAATCTCTCCAAATTTAAGAAGGCTGAACGACAGTTTGTGACTTTAAGAGAAGATGACTCACCAAGGCCCAGAATGAAAAATTTGGCAGCTAGGAAATCAGAAAATGAGAAGGTTTTGGATGAGGCAAAACTGCCTAAGACAGATAAGAACACTTCTCCTCTTCCTCCAGTGAGATAGCAAACAATTCCTCGGCAAATCAAGGGAATTGGATAAACATCAGAATCAGAAAGTATCAAGTGAAGTTCCTGAAGAATAGTAAGAGTAAATCTGGTAAAAATGTGACGTCCAAAAAGAATACACTAAGCCAAAAGTTAGAAACTCTTGCAAGTTCTACTTCTATCCTAAAATATGGCACAAGCTCTGTGGGCCAAAAAAATCATTTACAACAATCAAGCTCTAAACTAGAAGATGCATCAGCATCCCAGAAAGTAGATGCAAATAGCCAGCTTCCAAATTCTGAAAATGCTTTAGTTCCTTCAAGGGTGCAGACCCACCTGTCCTTTCAAAGAATGATGATCATATACCATCAAAGCAACAGAAACAACCACCACCATTACAACAGCAACAAAAGCAATCCTCTCCATCACTGCAACAAAACAATCTTTTGCAACGCATCAAGAGAAAAAACAGCATTCTTCATCACAGCAACAGAAACACACTCACAGAAACAACCCCCAGTGCTGCAGCACAGCAGCAACCTCCACAACTTCAGCAGCAACCCCAAAGGCACCTCCCCAACTCCAACAACAGAAACAACCCCACTGCTAAAGCAGCAAAAACAAGGAACTCACAGAAACAAAAGCCAAATTCCCAACAGAAACTACCCTCACTTGAGAGGCATCCACCACAACTTGTGCCTCAAATTTCACCACCCCCGAAGCTGCAGCAGCAAACAACTGCTTCCAAGCTTCCAAACAGTCACATAAATTGAAGGAGCCTCCCAGTTGCAACAAAGCCTATCAGTCCCACAACCTCCACAACTGCAACAAGAACTACAAACATTCCACAGCCAGAAACAAAAGTGTCTGTCAAAGCTAAAAGAGATGAAGATAGCCATGTTCCTAAGAAGCTCTCTGTTGTTGAAAGAGTGAAAAACCTGTCCAAGAAAACAGCCAATAACTTGGCGTCTCAATTTCATCAAGAGAATGGTATAACGAATCAACAACCAGCCAAAAAGAAAGGAGTCACCAGCATGAGCAAAAAGTTTGGTGTTTACACCTGGAACAAAATGTAGTGACAAATTATCCAAGGTTGCTGTGGAGCACCTGAGGTTGAGAGGCCAGAAAAATTGTCTCCTGTAGAAAATAATAACACTGAACCTGCTAAAGGGAAAAGGTTCGGGATAATTCAGTATCAAAACGAAGCAAAGAAAGTTTGTTGGATCCGGTGCCAAGCAGAACAGAAGAATCACAGTCAATATCAGAAAAACAGAATGAAATTTTCAATGTTGCTAGTGATACAAGAGGTTCTCTGCCTGACCCCTGTACAGCAGGTTCCCAGACCTAAGAAGGCAAAGAAACATGCCAAATTGCAAAAAGAAACAACAATGCAATAAACAGAATACTTCTGAAGATCTGGTAAAATTGGCTGAGGAATGCTTTTTAAATGCTAAAGCAGCTCAGCTTGTATCTCCATTGAAAAACATTGATGGGGTACAAAAACCAAAATTAAAAAGTCTGGGATTGTGAAACGTAAAAAAGTAGGTATTCGTTCATCAGTGACAAACCAGTCTGAATCTTATCACACGACAGTTGAAGAACCATGTGCTACAAATGCCACAGATGAACCCAAGTCTGTTCAACCTGATACAAACAGCCATACTACTGTTAAGAATAGCAGTGACAGTAAAAGTCCAGAAGTAAACAATTTATTAAATGGAAATAAAGTACGTAGAAAGCCTGGCCGGCCAAAGGTTCTAAAAACAAAACACTGCTGACAAAGGCCATTGGGTCTGTGAAACCTGCTGGAACACTGTATTGTCAACCAGAGAAGAACTTGATGCAGAATGGCATTTCAAATGATTGTTTGAGTCCAAATAAACTTGGACGTAAATCAACTCGAGCTCAATTATGTAGTCCAAAGCATGGTTGTCGTCAACTCCTGGGAAACGTCCTCGAGGGCGACCTAGAAAGAATCCTACTGATAGTGCTTTACAACCTTTAGGAACAAACGTTCTCGGCATTTAGAAGAAAGTACTCAAAATGGAGTGGAACCTGAGACTACAGAGGTAGTACCTGAGGGCAGACGCCGTACTGGCTTTGGTCAGAAATACCATCAGAGGAAGGTGATTTTGATTCGTTGATCAGAAGTGTCCATGACTCTATCAAATCTCAGTTTCATGGACAGGACGAGACTGAAGATTTTAATGACTTCAATTTCAGTGATAATTTGGATACTATTGAACCAACGTTAGTTAATGTCTGCATGCAGCAGGAACCAAAGCCAACCAGAGTTGCACCAAAATTCGAAGGCCCAAGCTTTCATGTCATGATGCGCAGACCACGACGGGGGCGGCGAAAAAGAAAAATATTCAGGCAGCTGGCTCACAGAGTTTCTTGCGAAATACCTTCTCATCAAATGTCAATATGCAATCTAAAGCCTCATTTGCTTCATTTGCCTCCAACAACATCCACTTGAACCAACCTTGTTTTACAACAGAAGGAAACACATTTCTATGTTTACAGCCACCACCATTTCTGATAAAGAACAACCTGTTTCAAAAACAGGCTTTCATTCCCAGTCATTTCAAAAAATTTACTCGTCAGTATACAAGTCGCAAACTAATCAACAAGAAAAAGAAGAAACGGATGCTTTATTTTCGCTCTAAGCACAAAAATATTGTTGATCCGGTTCTTGGCTGACCTTGACATCATTATAGGTCAGTTTGACAGCCTGATCATCTCTGAGTCTTTGGATCAAATCAGGAGATTCAATATTGGAGATAAACCAATGCCAAGCATATTCCGACTAGCAAAGATAATTAACAGAAAGAAAAAGAAAGAGAGGCAAGTTCCATACCTCCCAAGTCCGATTCCTTCAAATTATCCTCAAGATGAACCATCATAACCAATATCCTCCTCAGTTAAGTCCAGCCCAAAATCTACATCAGCCATTCCATCAGCTTAGTGAAAAGCCCAAGAAGATAAAGTTGCGCAAAGAATGAAAGAAAAACATCGGAGGGAGTGTGGATAGAATTCGCAAGAATCTGCGGAAGAGTTAACAAGAACATGTGTCCTAGGGCAGCACAGAGGGAACCGATTTCAAAAACTCGAAAAGAGTCCAACGAAAAAGTCAGCAAAGACTGTCGCGAGATAGAGAGAGTGCGAAGGGATCCTCGTTAGACCGGACCCATAAAGTGTCTTCAACAGACAAGGGTCCTAAAACATCTTTTGGACAGGGGACGCAAAGGGGTCTCTTGACAGGAAACGAAAAGATGCCGCAGATAAAACCGTGAAAGACTTTTCTGATAACTGTACGGATAATCTTAACACAAGATCTGTGAAAGTGCACCTAGTCAAAAACCTGATCACATATTGATGATGGTGCTAAATTCTGCAATGAGGAGATTTGCAAATGAAAAAAGTTCAACAGGAATCAGTGAAAGTAGCAGAACAAGTTTCAAAGGTGCCGGAAAAGTCTACAGCAAAGACTTACGAAAAACAGTTGTCACTGGAAAACATGATAAGTCCTTAGATAAAACACAATAAAAGATTCTAATTCAATACTAGTGATAAAAATGGAGAGAAATCAACAGAGGTGACTGAGGTGGTTGAGGTATTGGAAAACAATAAAAAAGATGATGGAATAAATAAAGATTTGTGTGAAACGTTAGGCAAAGAGAGTGCCGGTGGTCACATCCAGGAGAAAGCTCACAAAGAATCGGTGGACAAACTTCGCAAAAAGAGTCTTTAGAGAGAGTCCGAGGAACTCACTGAGAAGACGGAAAGAGAGTGAGAAAAAGTTCGAAAGAAAAAACCAGGAGAGAAAGGTCATAAGGAGAAAGTAAAATTGTCCGTCGGAAAAGTGGCCTCTGAAGAGAATCTGTGTCAGTCTAGTGAGGAGCTGAAGATGTGTAACAGCAGTGTTGCCCCCAAAGAAGAAACAAAACTCTTTCCAGTGTTCATCATCTGCTGGCATGAGCTGTGTCTGTCAAGTGGGGAAACCTGACTTGGTGCACCAATCACCAAAGACTCCAGAGAAACGTAAAGTTGGAAGGCCCAGAAAACATCCAATACTTTTTGATGATTTGTTATGTGCTGTCAGGTATGCCATTTTCATACATTGTTTTATTTTTATTTTTACCACTTTTTTTTCTTTTTTTTTTTAATAAAAAAACTTCTAGAAATTAATTGCTGGCTATTCAAACTTTGCTATGATGAATTTTTTTTACCATCAAATTTTGGTTCAATTAAGTCCTATAAATCAATTAAAATGTTAGAAATAGTAAATTTTTCATGATAACTTCTAGGAGGTGCAGATAGTATTAGTGAACCAAGTTCAAACTCTGGCTCAGGTGATTTGCCTCTACTTCACTAATTCCTAGCAATGAGTAAAATAGTAGGCAGACTGGGCTTTCGACCTTGATGGGCAACCAGTCTGAGATGAAAAATCGAATTTAAAACTAGCTGCAACAGGATGGTAGCTAGCTGGCAGTGGATAACAATTTATTTATTTACCGCAACATCTTCCTCAAAGAAGTGGCTAAATGAAACTAGTTAATGTTCTTCTTCTTATTATGTTTTATTAGATTGTAGAACACCTCATTTATCGTTCATTACTTTTACTGTGATATTGTGACACCTTGATGTATTGTGTTTGTTTTTTTATAGAATTACTCTTTTTTCTTTGTTGGTGGAGGAGGTAATAAGATTTCTGCTCTTAGACTAGTTCAATCTGTAAAGTAACATTTCATCTCTATCTTTCTCCTTGGTAGTTATTTACTCAGTTTGGCACAAGGCCAGAAGTATGGAGGGCCCAGTAAAGAATAAATTTCCTAGTAGTTGATCTGCTAGCTTAGCCTGCTAACCATTACCCCATGCCAGATACCCTTTCTTAGAAACTTTTTCTAAATATTTTTACATTCTTTTATAATGTTACGTAGCGCCCTTCTTTTCTTCTCTGTCTAGTCTTCTATCTTCAATGGTCGGGTATATCTTCTACAGGTCTCGTTTGGTCTTCTTGATGGGGTTCCGTGTCTGGTTCTGCTGGGGGACCATTTTCTTATCAGAAGCCTGTGCGCATTTGTCTGGTTTGGGGTTCCAGAATAAACTAATCCAAAGTAAAATCGAAGTCTTTTGTTATTACTAAAAGCTAACAATGAACAAGCTTTCTGATAAAAATGTCCCAGCAGAACCAGACAACGGATCCCCATACCAAGGAAGACCAGACGAGACCTGTAGAAAGATATACCGAACCATTAGAAGATAGGAAGACGAGGACAGAGAAGAAAGAAAGGCGCTACGTAACTTATAAAAGAATGTAAATATTAGAAAGTTTCTAAGGGAAAGGTACTGGCATGGGGTAATGGTTGCAGGGCTAAAGTAGCAGAGCAACTCTAGGAAATTTTTACTTACGGGCCCTCCATTACTCTGGCCTTTGCCAAAACTGGTAAATAACTACAAGGAGAAAGATAGAGAGTGAAAGGTTACTTACAGATTTGAAATCTAGTCTAAGAGGCAGAAATCTTATTACCTCTCCATCAAAAAGAAAAAGAGTATACCTATAAAAAAAAAACCACCAATACACTTCAAGGATGTCCACAATATCACAGTAAAAGTTAATTGAACGAGTAATGATGGTGTCTACAATCTAATAAAACTTAATAATAAGAAGAAGAACATTAACCTAGTGTCATTTAGCCACTTCTTTGAGTAAGATGTTGCAGGTAAATAAAAAATGTATCCGACGCCAGCTAAGCTAAACCTGTGCCGCTAGTTTTAAATTCGAGTGTCCATCTCCTAGTACTGGGTTGCCCATCAGGTCAGAGGCCCAGTCTGCCCTACTATTTTACTCATTGCTAGGGAATTAGTGTGAGTAGAGGCAAATCACGACTGGCCAGAGTTTGAACTTGGTCACTATACTATCTGCACCTCCTAGAATGTTATCAGAAAATTACTTTTCACATTAATTGATTTATAGGAATTTAATTGACACAAAAATTGGGTAAAAAAAAATTCATCATAGCAAGTTTGAATAGCCAGCCAATTAATTTCTAGAAGTTTTTTTATTTATAAAGAAAAAAAAAAAAAAAAGACAAAAAAAGTGGTAAAATAAAATAAACAATTGTATGAAAAGGCATACCTGCAGCAGCACATACAAATCATCAAAGTTAATGGGATGTTTCCTGGGCCGTTCCAACTTTAGGTTTCTCTGGAGTCTTTGCTCATTGGAGCCACCAAGTCAGGTTTTCCATTGACAGACCACAAGCTCATGCAGCAGAGGATTTGACACTGGAAAAGAGTTTGTGGTCTCTTTTGGTGGGCAACACTGCTGGTACATTCTCAGCTCCTCACTACTGACACAGATTCTCTCAGAGCACTTTCCGCGGACATTTTACTTCTCCTGATGACCTTTCTCTCCTGGCGTTCTTTTTCGAACTTTTTCTCCACTCTCTTCCGTGTCGTCTTCCAGTGAGTCTCGAAACTCTCCTTAAAGATCGTTGCGAAGTTTGTTCACCATTCTTTGGGCTTTTCTCCTGGATTGTGGGGGGGGGGGGAACTCCAAACCGGCCCCCACTTTTTTTGTCTCTGTTTTTTGCCCTTTTTTTTTAACTTTTTTTTTCCCCACACAATCTTTATGTGTATTCCATCATCTTTTTTATTGTTTTCCAAACCTGCAACCACCTCAGTCACCTCTGTGATTCTTCTTCCATTATCATATGTATTGAATTAGAATCCTTTTGGTGTTTATCTAAGACTTATCAGTTTTCCATGGGGAAACTGTTTCTGGTAAGTCTGTGCTGGTAGACTTTTCCGGCACCTTTGAAATTTCTGCTACTTTTCATGATCCTGTTAATTTTTCTCTGCAAATCTCCTCATTGCAGATTTAGCCGATCATCAATAGTTGATCATGTTTTTGACTAGGTGCACCTTTCCACAATTCTTGTGTTAGGTTATCCGTACGTTATCAGAAAAGTTCTTTCACGGTTTTATCGCGGCTCTTTTCGGTCCTGTCAGAGACCCTTTGCGTCCCCTGGTCCAAAGAAGAGTTTAGGACCCTGTCTGTTGAAAGACACTTTATGGCCGGTCTAACGATGGAATCCCTTCGCACTCTCTCTATCTCGCGACAGTTCTTGGGGCTGACTTTTCGTTGGACTTTTCGAGTTTTTTTGAAATCGGTTCCCCTCTGTGCTGCCCTAGACACATTGTTTGTTGTTCTCTTTACCGCAGATTCTTTTGCGAATTCTACTCACACTCTCCCTCCGATGTTTTATCTTTCATTTCTTTGCGCAACTTTATCTTCTGGGTTTCTCACCTAAAGCTGATGGAATGGCTGATGGTAAAGATTTTGGGTGGACTTAACGAGGGATATTGGTTTGATGGTTTCATTCTATGGGAATAAATTTGGGAATCGGGACTGGAGGTATGAACTGGCCTCTCTTTCTTTTTCTTTCTGTAATTCTTGCCTTAGTCGGGAATATGCTTGGCATTGGTTTATCTCCAATATTGAATCTCCTGATTTGATCCAAAGACTCAGAGATGATAGCGTCAACTGACCTATAAATGTCAAGTCAGCAAGAACACCGGAATCAACAATTATTTTTTGTGCTTAGAGCGAAATAAAGCATCCGTTTCTTCTTTTTCTTGTTGGTTAGTTTGCCGGACTTGTATACTGAACGAGTAATTTTTTGAATGACTGGGAATGAAAGCCTGTTTTTGAACAGGTTGTTCTCTTATCAGAAATGGTGGTGCTGTAACATTTAGAAATGTGTCCCTTCTTGTTGTAAACAAGGTTGGTTCAAAGTGGATGTTGTTGGGAGGCAAATGAAGCAAATGAGGCTTTAGATTGATATTGGACATTTGATGAGAAGTATTCGCAAGAAAACTCCTGTGAGCCAGCTGCACTGATATTTTTCTTTTTTCGCCGCCCCCCGTCGTGCGTCGCGCATCATTACATGAAGTTGGGCCTTTCGAATTTTTGTGATGCACTCTGGTTGCTTTGGTTTCCTGCTGCATTTGCAGAACAGAATAACGTTGGTTCAAATAGTAGCCAAATTATCACTGAAATTGAAGTCATTAAAATCTTCGAGTCTCGTCCTGCCATGAAACTAGATTTGATAGAGTCATGGAACACTATCTGATCAACGAATCAAATCACTTCCTCTGATGGTATTTTTTGACCAAACCAGTACGGCGTCTGCCCTCACGGGTACACCTCTTAAGTCTCAGGTTCACCATTTTGAGTAAATTTCTTTCTAGAATGCCTAAGAGAACGTTTGTTCTCTAAAGGTCTGTAAGCCTTTCAGTAGGATCTTCTAGGTCGCCCTCGGGACGTTATCCCAGGATTGACGACAAACCCATGCTTTGGACTACTATTGAGCTCGAGTTGATTTACGTCCAAGTTTATTTGGACTCAAACATCATTTTGAAATTGCCCTTCCTCGCATCAAAGTTCTCTGGTTGCTTTAACAGTGTTCAGCAGGTTTCACAGACCCGAATGGCTTTGTCAGCAGTTTTTTTTTTAGAACCCTTGGCGGCCAGGGCTTTCTACGTACTCTATTTTCATTTAATAAATTGATTTACTTCTGGACTTTTACTGTCACTGCTATTCTTAACAGTAGTTATGGCTGTTTGTATCAGGTTGACAGACTTGGGTTCATCCTGTGGCATTTGTAGAACATGTTCTTCAACTGTGTCGTGTGATAAGATTCAGACTGGGGTTGTCATGCATGAACGCAAATACCTACTTTTTTACGTTTCACAATCCCAGACTTTTTTAATTTTTGGTGTTTTGACCCCATTCAATGTTTTTCAATGAGATACAGCTGAGCGCTTTAGCATTTTAAAAAGCATTCCTCAGCCAATTTTACCAGATCTTCAGAAGTATTCTGTTTATTGCATTGTGTTCTTTTTGCAATTTGGCATGTTTCTTGCCTTCTTAGTCTGGGACCTGCTGTACAGGGTCAGGCAGAGAACCCTCTTGATCACTAGCAACATTGAAATTTCATTCTGTTTTTCTGATATTGACTGTGATTCTGTCTCTGCTTGGCACCGGATCAACAAACTCCTTTGCTTCGTTTGATACTGAATGTATCCCGAACTTTTTCCCTTTAGCAGGTTTCAGTGTTATTATTTTCTACAGGGCCAATTTTCTGACCTCTCAACCTCAGGCTCGCTCCAAACAGCAACACTTGGATAATTTGTCACTACATTTGTTTCCAGGTAATGTAACACCAAACTTTTGCTCATGCTGGTGACTCCTTTTTTTTGGCCTGGTTTGTGATTCGTTATACCATTCTCTTGATGAAATTGAGACGCCAAGTTATTGGCTGTTTTCTTGGACAGGTTTTTCACTCTTCAACAACCGAGAGCTTCTTGGAACATGGCTATCTTCATCTCTTTAGCTTGACAACAGACAATTTTTTGTTTCTGGCTGTTGAGATGTTGTAGTTCTTTGTTGCAGTTGTGGGTTGTGGACTGATAGGCTTGTTGCAACTGGGAGGCTCCTTCCAATTTAGCGACTGTTCTGGAAGCTTGGAAGCAGTTGTTTTGCTGCTGCAGCTTCGGGGGTGTGAAATTGAGGCACAAGTTGTGGTGAGTGCCTCTCAGTGAGGTTAGTTTCTGTGGGAATTTGGCTTTTGTTTCTTGAGTTCCTTGTTTTTTGCTGCCATTAGCAGTGGGGGTTGTTCTGGTGTTGGAGTTGGGAGGTGCCTTTGGGGTTGCTGCTGAAGTTGTGGAGTCTTGCTGCTGTTGCTGCAGCACTGGGGGTTGTTTTCTGTGAGTGGTGTTTTCTGTTGCTGTGATGAAGAATGCTGTTTTTCTCTTGATGCGTGCAAAAGATTGTTTTTGTTGCAGTGATGGAGAGGATTGCTTTTGTTGCTGTTTAATGGTGGTGGTTGTTTCTTTTTTTGTTGACTTGAGTGGATATCTGATCATCATTTCTTTGAAAGACAGGTGGGTCTGCACCCTTGAAGGAACTAAAGCATTTTCAGAATTTGGAAAGCTGGCTATTTGCATCTACTTTCGGATGGCTGATGCATCTTCCTAGTTTCTTTAGAGCTTGATTGTTGTAAATGATTTTTTGGCCCACAGAGCTTGTGCCATTATTTAAGGATAAAGTAGAACTTGCAAGAGTTTCTAACTTTTGGCTTAGTGTATTCTTTTTGGACGTCACATTTTTACCAGATTTACTCTTACTATTCTCTTCAGGAACTTCACTTGATCTTTTGATTCTGATGTTTATCCAATTCCCTTGATTTGCCGGGAATTTGTTTCATCTCACTGGAGGAAGAGGAGGAAGTGTTCTTATCTGTCTTAGGCAGTTTTGCCTCATCCAAAACCTTCTCATTTTCTGATTTCCTAGCTGCCAAATTTCAATTCTGGGCCTTGGTGAGTCATCTTCTCTTAAAGTCACAAACGGTCGTTCAGCTTCTTAAATTTGGAGAGATTTCTGCTTTCTTTCTCCGAGACTCAGCCCCCTTTATAGCTTGTGGAGCGCCATATTCTTCCAAACGTGGTGGGCCTTAACTTTTTCAGAACATGGCAAATCTTCGGCCCTCATCAAAATTGGTGGAGAATCCTCATTACATCGCGAAGGAAGAGTATCTCCAAGACGGTAGGAATGGATGCATCTTCATAGACTTGAGGCCATCAAAATCAGCCTTTTAATGAAGGAATATCATCTGAAGTGATAAGAGTTTTTTCTTCTTTGAAAATGGATTGGCAAGTGGCATCAGCTTTTTTACTACCTGCCAAAACTGATTGTAGTCTTGGAGGCACAGTAATGTCAACTTTAGTTTTGGCACTGCATTGAGAAATGGATCAAATCTGTGGACAGAATACTCATTTGAAAATTTAGAACAGACAAATCAACCAATCTTTGATGCGACAACTGACCATCTGGGGTCTGTCCCCAGATCTGTTCATTTGACCTCTTGTAACATGGGAACAGTCTTGTTTTCTAGCATGAGATTAAATTAGAAATATTCAGCTGGGCATTACATTAGATTTAAAATAAGGTACACTCCCCCCTGTCACAGAAGAATTTATTAACTCATTTCCTTTTTGTTAGAGGATGTTCACCAGTTCTCTTCAGACTAGAAGGTCATCAGGAGTGTCTTTAAATTCAAACAAATCCCACTGTTTTCTGACAGCATCTCGGCTAGACAGGGTGGAAAGTTAGTAGTCTTGATAGGGTTTGCAGCACCACTACCATATTTGGCATACAGATTTGCATGCTGTTTACCATTTGGATAAATTCCTCTGTCATAGCAAGACACTTTTTCATAAGCTTTTGAACAATTATCAGAACAGGGTCGGACCATAGATGTACTCTAGAGGAGCAGCAAATATTAGTCTCTTTCCATCATCAAACACATAACTTGCTGTTTTGTAAGTAAGGTTCAACAGAAGAAATCTTTGATTTTTTGACTTTTTGATAGGCAAGCAATGATCAGGAATTGTTTGCTTGTTTTCTCTTGTTGGTGAATGCAACTGTCTTCATGCTGGAGCTTTGGACTCTGAAAACTTGACACAGGTTTATTCACGACATCAGACTGGAAAGTTTTATCAAGTATTTATGGGCACAACCGGTTGACAAAGTGGTATTCATTTACCTCCGAGTGGATTATTTGTTTGTACACGTTCAGGTAGCGTTATATTATGAAATGGAGGTTCTTTCAACATCAGTGTCTCTGGCCTCTCCATGCAAACGAGCATAGATAAAGATTTTTTGTTTTGTAAAGTCCAGAATTTTTTTGCCTTTTAGGAGGGCGCCCCCTGCCTCTCCTCCTTCCATGTGTTTGAGTCTGATGCTGAGGAGGCTGTCCTGTATCACAGATTTGTCGATTAAGATCACAGCTATAGAACTGGTGAACCTGAGAAGAAGTAGTTGTAGTTATAGGTAGAGATTTTGTTGTAAATGTTGTTGGTTGATGGAAGTTGTTCGGCACTTGTTGAGGAGGTGGTGGTGGATGGTCCAGCAACTGCAGAATACATTGATTGATTTGGCTGCCAGATAGATCTGGGCACTTTCACCTGGTTATGGTTCTGAACTGGGGGCCAATAATGTGTGACTTGGAGAATCGTTCCTCAAGGGTCCAGGAATGACTGAATTCCACTGTCAGGTGACACATCAGATCGGTTCAGAATATCGAAGCAGATTCATTTTGAATCTGCCCTGTAGAAGCAGCACCATTACTTTTTTTGGATCCTTTGGAGATATGAAGTCAAATTAATTTCATTCTGATGCTCATATTTGGAGAATGCCTGGTAGTCCAACCCGCCAGTCTCGCTGGCGGCATCTTCTGTACTCTCGATACACTCCCCACCACTCTCACTAAGAATTTCACTATTTGAGAACGAACTGAAGAAACAGTACTGGTTTTTCTTCTCACACAGTCTGAAATCATAGGAATACATTTTCCAGCAGAGGGTGGGAAATTCTTCCCAACTGAACTGGTGGCCATGTTTTTCAAATGATTGCCGATTCACGGACTCAGAAGAAATGCGGTTGTCAATTGAATTGTTATACTGGTTTCGATTTTCTGCTCTTATTCGAGAAAACTTTTTTCTGACGGCTTGTAAATGTACTGCATGACCAAATTTGATTGAATGGCACAACATCTTTACAAACTCTGCTGACTGGATGGGAGGGCTGCTGCTGCT
>JALAJA010000816.1:0-36016 GCA_023376005.1 Doryteuthis pealeii
TCACTATCTATATCCTTTCTATTTTGGAAGAATCAAGAATTTAGAAGCACAAAAGTAATAAGCATTTTGGGATATCATAAATTGCTTTCCAAAATACTTCAAAAGAACTTCTAAACAAAGGACCTTATTCATTTTTGGATATTTTCTCTATTATATCATGTATTATTGAATTTGGATTATTTGGACTATTGTCCTCATCTTTATTTTATCTATAAAACATTTTGGACGATGTACAGTTCCCTGCCTTTTTTTTGGTGTTCTTGTTGAATTCGGGTGTCTTCATGTTGTGATCATTATAAAAACATCTCATGGTTGAATTATGACCATACCATCTAGTTAAAGTCGATTTTCAAAATGAAATAATGAATTTCAAAAGGTAATTTTGCTTTTTAAAATTTTAATATAAATAGTATACATACACACACACACACACACAAATATATATATATATTATACATATATATATATATATAATAACGTAGCTCAAATATATGCACCCTCCGGCTGCAGTATTTAAGTTTAATGTAAAAAATATCTATATTAAATTGGAAAGGCTAATGAAAACTAAATAAGAATACTGCTAAAAAGATTTGAAACAGAGGGAGTATAATAAAAAATAGAACCAACTGAAACTACTCTTCCTCACTCTCGTCTTTCATTTGTTATTTTTTCTAATTTAAGTATTCAGTTAAAAGAGGAAGTCAATAACAATAAAATTACAGTTATTTTTCTTGTTAATGGGATTTCATTTTAGATTCATTGAAGAGATTTTTGATTCTATTCATTAAAAAAAACCAAACAGTTAGAAATCAATTAATACTAAGCACATTATTAATAAATCATTATTTTTAATATCAATATGCAAATTAGCCTCATTCGACTACTATTTTGTTGTATATAATATAAATATAATTGCATGTTGTCAGTATGTAGACATGGATAACAGTATTAATAATGTAAAACAATTTTATTAATAATTGAGTTTAAATAAAATACAATCATGGAAAATGTGATGTCAATAACTAAGGAATAGTGATATGAGTAGTAATATAGTTTCGGTTACAGACAGAAAAGCACACAATCTCCATTATAATAAATATATAATATGTATCTGCTGTCTTATATTTTAAAATTATTTACATTAATAGACTATAAAGCAATTAATTGAATCTATGTTCCCTATCTATATCTATTTGGGGAAAAATCAAGAATCCCTTTATAAAGTGATAAGCATTTTGGGATATCTTTGCAAATACTTCAAAAAGAGTTCTAAACAAAGTGAGACCTTATTCATTTTTGGATGATTTTTCTCTATTGATTTTATTACTGAATTTGGATTATTTGGACTATTGTCCTCATCTTTATTCTTATCTACAAAATGTTTAGGCCAATGTGCCCTCCGCCTTTTTTTGGTGTTTCTTGTCAAACTTGGGAGCTTCACGGAACTTGGAACCGAACCCTTTTATTCAATCCACGAGAGTTAGACTGTTCTTATTACATTAACCCATGACCGAGTTTGCAAGAGGTTCCAGGTACAAAAAGAAGGTTCCCAAGTTTGACAAGAAACACCTGAAGAAGGCCAGGGAGCACATCAAGCCGAAAAATTGTGTAGTTAACAATAAAGATTGAGGACAATGAGTATGAAACATGAAATTATCAAACCTCATCCAAAATATCAGGCAAATTATATAAATATATTTATTACTATTTGTGTGCTGTAAATGAATAACGTGCATTGTTTTCAGGAAATTTTGCTTCTAGAATCACAGTTATAAACTTTTACTTGATCTGACTCAAGTTTTACCCAACAACCATTTAATGGAAAATCAGGCTGGTGTTTCTGAACAAATTGTGGCTGCTGTAACAGAAATAGATCCAGTTTGTTCTGTCATCAAAACACAGCCAAGAACAATGACACTTTAATGCTGTCTTTATAGGAAGAGTCCCTCTGTAAGAATTGAGGCTGGCCCTACTCCCAAATTGAATGCTCCTGTGGTATAGAAAAAGTCTAATTCAAATTCACTTCCTAAACAGAGCCCACAAGATCACAAAACTGCTATTAAATCCTCCTGTGCATTGACTATAAAAGTTCTGCTTTGCCATTGACGTAGGGAGTTGAGTGATAAATTCATGAACAGATTTTTTTAAATGTTTTTTTTTTTTATATATATACTATCAAGTTTTATTCTAAAGAACAGAAAAATAACCGTGTATCCTTTAAGCTCTTAGTAAATTCTTGAGGTGTGGTTTAAGAATGGAAAGAAAATTAATAAGTGTTCTCGTAATATTCTTTACCAATCCAAATGCATACGAATATACCGACTAGTTCACTTACCTTTGCTGTCATATGCACCCATACCAACAGAGAAATGATCATTTTGGTCATTAACTCTTTATTATAGGACTCCTCCTGTCAGTGATAATATGTGATTTTTATACCAAGACGGGTTAATACAGTGCTACCATTAAGAATGGGTACAAACCACCTATATATTTCAAAACAAACATATTCTCATTAATGTGAGAACTAAGTGGTATAATGTTAAACGATTCATATTTTAAACCAATTGATTTTAATTATATATATATATAATATAATCTTATATATACATAGATATGTGCGTGTTGTTGTGTGTGTTGTTATTTAAGGGTTTGTGTATGGTTTGCATATTTGATTAAATAAGAATACTGATTTTTTAAGCATGGATGTCTGTGTTAAAATAGACTATTTTTTAAGAACTATTGTTGATTTACCAATTGTGTCTGAATTGGTTAAATCAATGGTATTTCTTAAATATTAGTCTATTCTAACACTGACATTCACTATCATTCATGCTTAAAAAAACAAACTATTTTATTACATATGTATATATATTTACCCACCCTCTGCATGAGCAGGATGGACACTAGGGTTCAGTTTTATAAGCAGGGTTTAACAGGTTTGAATTCAGAGTTTCCCTCTCTTAGACTGGTTGGCTAACCAAGGGTAAAGATCTCAGTCTGCTGCACTATTTAACCATAGCTGGAGGAGAGTAGTTGGATGCATACCTTTTTCCAGGGTATTAGTGCAATGTGAAATGCAAACACCTTGTCCAGGATATGAACTCATTGAATCCATTTTTACAGCTTTTAACCATTAGACCACACACCTTCACATTGAATACACTATATATAGTGAAATGGTCAGAGTTTAACAGATTTGAATTCAGATTTTCTTCTCCTAGACTGGTTGGCTAACCAAGGTTAAAGAGCCCAGTTTGCCCTACTATTTAACTATAGGTGCAGAGAGAGTGAGTGTGTATCCTTAATTGAACGTTAAATGCCTATGTATGTCATCTGCTACACCTCATACACATAAGACCTAATACATAAGGTATGCATATTACTGCCCGTTGTCACACGTGATGTTTAATATGATAGCAGTGCTCTCTTACATTCTGCATTCGAGCAACCAGTAGCAAGGACTTATACGCAGAAAACTATCTGCCTCTTTATAATCAAGTCGCTGTTGAAGAATACCCACTCGCTCACTATGATTATAGTGTATTCCATGATGTGAAGCTCTCGGTTGGCTAATGTTTAAATCTTTACATCATAATTTGAAGTGCGAGTGAGTGGCTCAACGTGATCACTGGACAAGATATATCATGATTCTCACTACAACCAAGGATGCTCCAACTCTCGTCCGTGAGTACTATGTTAAATAGCTTTTACGTTACCTATAGCTGTTCCCATACCTGACTTCACCCAGTCAGAGACTCTCTCTAAAGCGTGGAGAGCGTTATACGTGCTGCTCCTGTGTACTACAATCCCACCTGCTCATGGCAGAGGGTGGGTCCTTATATGTCACGATCTGTTACAATTTCTTATAACCCATGGAATGAGATAGTGCGAACTGTCAGGTTAGAATAGGACTAAGGATAATAATCGTGACCTACACGCCTACCAATTCTGCGAGCGCTCGTTGGAATCAACAAAGTTCTTAAAGAACACTTGTTAACCAGAGCTCTCACGAATGCGATATTCCTACTCTAGCTCCTCCCACAACGAGTGATGCAAAACCTGCCCTACCCCTTTAACAATACACACACACACACACACACGCACATATCAGATGCACTCTCTGCGGTCCTTTCCGTATTATATATGAATTAAAATCCAATTGGTTTAAAATATTGAATCGTTAAGTGTGAGAGTTCATACACCAACATTCATTAGTTTCTCACATTAATGTGGGCTCATCTGTGGTAATACGCTTTCCCTATTTTTATGTCTGCCATTGTTGAACTTATATGTAGGCATTTGCTCCACCTGTATCGACACATCACACACACACGTGATCGTATTTCTCAAGGTACATGATATTATCTTCCTTATTCACTGCCAAAATCCAGTCCTGATACCACAATGAAAGAGTATGGGGTTATAAAAACCCAAATGATCATTTCTCTGTTGGTATGGTGCATATACAGTGCCAAGGTAAGTGACTAGTCGGTATATTCGTATGCACTTTGGATTTGGTAAAGAATATAGAGAAAAACTTATTAATTTTCTTTCCATTCTTAAACCACACCTCAGATTTTACTAAGAGCTTAAAGATACAGGTTTATTTTTCTGGATCTTCTTTCGCAACGAGCGTTGCCTAAGTCTATTTACCATATAATCTATATACCTCTAAAGTAAAGAATCTGTTCATGAATTATCAGCTCCTCTACTTGTGTGTTCCTAGATGGCAAAGCAGAACTTTATAGTCTATATTTAAGCACAGCAGACGGAGTGGTGTGCACTCGTCTCTCTTGATGTCATCCGGACCGGCTGCGAGTATTAGGACTGAACTCTAATAATTAGACTCTATACCGTGGTAGCTTGTCACAATTTGGGATAGGCAGCCTCAATTCTTACAGAGACTCTTCCATAAGACTTAGGCATTATAATACATATATACATACAGTGATATATACCAACCTGGATATACTCATCTCCTGTGCTGCGAGCCACTCTTCGCATATGAGAACACACCACGCTACTCATTTACCATAATATATTTATAGCCAACGATCGAGTCAGCTCACGCTCATCAGACGTGCTCAAACTTGTGATTCTAGAACAAATCTTCCTGGAAAAAACATGGCATCATTTACAGCACACAATAGTAATAAATAATTTATATAATTGCCTGTATATTTGGATGAGTTTGATAATTTTTCATTGTTTCATACTTATTGTCCTCCATCTTATATTGATTAACTACACAATTTTTCGGCTGATGTGCTCCCTGGCTTCTTCAGGTGTTCTTGTCAAACTTGGGAACCTTTCTTTTTGCTATACCCTGGGAACCTTCTTGTCAAACTCGTCATGGTTAATTTCAATCCAAGCAGCGAGCTCTACTCTGTCGCCTGGCCTAATCTTTCAGGGGCCTCAATCACAGTGTGAAGTGCGTCACATACAGTCATTAGTAACACCCAAAAAAAGGGCGTGTCCGGAGGCACATTGGCCTAAACAATTGTAATAAGAATAAAGATGAGACAAGTCCAACATATCCAAATTCGGCGGTTAATACAAATCCAAAGAGAAATAATCATCCAAAAATGCAATAAGGTCCACTTGTTTAGAACTGTCTTTTGAATATTTGCAAAATATTCCCAAATGCTTATCACTTTATAAGGATTCTGGATTTTTCCCCCACAATAGATATGAGAGGAGCCCATAGATTAATAATTGCTTTACTAGTCTATTAATGTAAATAATTGAGAGGTGGAGAGCGCGTTTGATCTCTATTATATATTACTATCCCTAATACAATCGTGAGCGCGGAGAGTGTAACTACTCATTACTGCACTCATTCCCTTCACTTATTGACACTCACAATTCCGATGATTGATTTTATTTCAAACTCAGAATACCTCAAACCATTTTTGACATTATACTATTTACATGCCATGCGCGTGCGTGAGCCACGTGGCGAAGCATTATTCTCTTTAGAGTATCGAACCATCTAATAGTCTATGTCGAGTACGTCGTTTGTTGAAGCGCATTTCGTATATTGATATTAAAAAATCTCGATCTGTGGAAATAGGTCGCGAGCTAGTATTTGATCTAACTGTTTGCTATTTACTCGCTTGTGTGATCGGCATTCTTTAATCAAAATATCAGGCGTTCTAACACATTAACAAGACAAAAGTAAGCCTGTAATTTTATTACGTCTACCTTCTCGCTCTTTCTAACGAATACTAATAGAAAAAACATAACACTGAAAGACGAGAGTGATGAAGAGTAAGTTTCAGTTGTTCTATTTTTTATTTATACCCCTCTGTTTCAAATCTTTTTTAGCAGTATTTCTTATTTAGTTTCATTAGCCTTTCCATTTAATATAATATTTTTTACACTTTTACATTTACACGCCTGTACCCCCAGACGTGCCGCCTGCATGTTATATATTTGCAGTATATATTATATATAATATATATATATATAGTATATATATATTGTGTGTGTGTGTGTGTTATGTATATATTTATATTAAAATTTTAAAAGCAAATTACCTTTTGAAAATATCATTATTCATTTTTGAAAATCGACTTTAACTAGATGGTTATGGTCAATATTCAACCAGATGAATGTTTTTATAATGATCACAACTATGGAAGACCACCCGAATTCAAACAAGAAACACCAAAAAAAAAAGGCAGGACTGTACATCGTCCAAATGTTTTATAGATAACAATAAAATGAGGACAATAGCCAAATAATTCCAAATTCAATAATACAATGAATAGAGAAATCATCCCAAAAATGAAAATAAGTCCACTTTGTTTAGAGTTTCTTTGAGTGATTTGGAAAGCAATTTATGATATCCAAAATTGCTTATACTTTATTAAAGTTGCTTCTAAATTTCTTGATTCCCCAAAATAGAAAGGATATAGAAGTGAATCAATTAGATTCAATTAATGCCTTCATAGTCATTAAAACGGTCAATCTTTGCTTGTTTTTCCACTGGCACTTTTCACTCAAGTTCAAACATTCTCTTCTTTACATGCGTCAGTATCTCTGAATGTCTCTCCCTTCAACCAATACTTTGTTAGACTTCTATCCATTGTCAACATAATCTGTGACCAAAGCAGACGAAGCAAGCGTTAATGTTATCAGTGGTCGAATAATGCCGAATGTACATTGGCGTTTGGCGGAGTTAAAATTGTCTTGAAGAATTAATAAAGTGCAGAAAACTCTAGTTGTAGCTTTAACGCTAAAGATAACCTATTAAGGCTTTCCGACACAAGTTATAATTGACAATCAACATTTTGTGATATATATTCTATATATATTATTATTATTCATTAGGGGCAATACTATATATATATATAATATATATATCCGTCCTGTCAGCTGGGCGTTAGAATGCACAACTGCACCCTCTGCAGAAGAGGTAAGACTCCCCCAATGGGGCCACTAAACTGCAACCAGCACTAAACTCCCATACTTTTATCCTTGTGGCCAAACCTGCATTGATTTCTTGATTTCTTCTTACCTTGTGCCAGAACTTTGATAAAATTTTAGCAAATAGCTCCTATTCAATTGAATGTATTTAATAACTAGTTATTCGTAATAAATCATAGCAGGCATTTTCTGAAGGAAAATTCAGTTGAACAAAAAATTACTAAAACTTCAGAATTAATGCACAACTATTATTATAGTACACAAAATAATTCCTTTATTTTGTTTAATTTTATTGTACTTTTTATTAGAGTGTTTTATTGATATTTCTCTTTCAGCTGTAGTATTTCTGTTTTTAAAATTACTTTTAATGCAATTTTGGTTTGTTTTTAATTCGATTCTACAAGAGCAGATACAACAATCAATATTGTTAATTTGTCAAACAACTCCTTCACATTATTCCACAAGTGATCAGAAAAGTATTCTCATCTTTATTGTTCATTTATCATTTGTATCCAAGCCACCAGCCACGCCAGCCAGCCTGCCAAACCATTCCAATAACAAAGACGTAACACTAGTATGCAACTGGTATATGAAAAGGGAAAAACCATGAATTCAAACCAGTTTAAAACACTCTGCTTAAAAATAGAATGGACCCTGGACCCTGCCTTAGTGATAACCAGTTGCCCGTTTACTGGTAGCTATGGGTTGGCCCGCGGCAATATGAGACCAATCTCTATCTAAAAAGCAGCCAAAAGACTCTAGAGTAATGAACTTGGTGAGGCCACAGGCTGACAAATGGGCCCTACCCGCTTAGTTGGCAGCCAGTTGCCCTGGCTACCGTAGTAATTGGCCATGGTAATATGAACCCACATCTGTCTTAAGAAGCCGAAGACTCTAGGGTTATGGAAACTTGGTGAAGCAAGTAGAGGGCCACAGGCTGACAAATTGGCGCTTGACCCTTGCCTTCATGCAACCAGTTACCCGGCTTACAGTAGCTAAGGTTTTGGGCTGCGGTTAATATTGAGGGACACACTCTATCTAAGCAGAAGAGTTGGTAAAACCATATGTAAGTTCAAGTTATAATATATGGTATAACTGTTGAACAAACAACTCCGACAAGGGTGTTAAACATAACATGGACTAATAATACAGGCACATGGAATAACAATAACATGAAATTACACATACAAGGAAACAAGATATATAAAGGACACATTCATGAATGGAAATACAATAAGGGAATATACAAAGATACCTAAATGTACATTACAAAGTGAACTTACTACGTTGTAATGGAGCCGAAAGCCTCACACAAAAGGATGAGACACAAACGTCTAACCCATGTATGTGAGAGTTCCTGGAGAAGAAAGAGAGTGAGAGGGTTTGTAATAGGAACGCTAAAATACCACCCCAGACCCCTGATGTCAAACCGGGAACCCAGAGGGAGATAACTCTCAACACATATATTAACTTGTTGCAAAAAAAAAAAGTTATATGTTACATAATAGAACAATTAAGGAAAAAACCTTAGAATTTGCTCATTGTTAATTAATTTATTTCAACTGCTTAATCACGCTCGTCAGGCAATTTGCTTATGTCTGAAGACGCATTGAAATAAATTAATGCAAATTGAAAGCAAATTTGAAGTTTTTTTTCCTTATCTATTCTATATATGCTCTGTCTGTCCACTTTACTGCACTAGCATCGAGCTCTCATTGTGTTTACCGTATCCACTATATCTAATCTATAAATGGAATGATCCCTATTTCACAAATATATAATATATAAGTTTTATAGATCCTTAAAGCATGTGTGTAATTAGGTACTTCTCCATCTAACTCTAGGGTCAACTGAAATGGGATTTTAATATCAAAAATTTTAAGAAAACATCAAAGAAATAAAATACAGGTAATGAACAACATACTTTTACCTTTTTTTGATTCAGATTATCCCTTCTCCTGACTGGTACCTACCAAGGCTGAAGGGCCCAGTCTGCTCTACTATTAACCCATGCTGCAGGTGGAAACTGGGGGGGGGCCCCCCCTTGTTTTTCCCAAGGGGGGCCCCCTTGGGTAGATAACCAGTCTAGGAGAGGATACTGAATTTAAAAATTCCTGAGTCCTCATATTGGGTTATGGGCAACCCTTGATGCACCAATCTTTCCTATACTGTGCCAAAAAAGTGTGATGGTCCAACAACAAGACTTCACCACGTATTAAACCAAATCACTGTGTGGGTGTTTCATTTGTATATGAACCCTCATGCATGAAAATCGGACGAGAGAGTCCATAATATATATATATGGATTATAGGGCTGGTTTAGCTCGGAGCTGTCCAATAGAAACACAAGGTTCCGGGTTTGGATACCACCCCTTGCCAAGTCAGTGTATGATAAGCACAGGGATCTGTACAGTAAAGTAGGTAGGTGTGAGTGCTCCACCTCAGATTGCAAAACAATCTTGTTGTCTGCATGAGTGAAAAGGCGATAGACTCCCTCGCTGTCTGGCTGATACCGACTTTTAGGCCGGCCCTTGCACTTAGTTATTATTCCTTTTTAAAAAAATATACTTCAATAAGTTGGAATTTGGTAACTCCTGCTCTTGTATCTTAGGTCACAAAATTTATTCAATGAATCAGACAATTTTTTGTTGGCTTCAGAAATATGGCGGACAGTATTTAAAGTTTGTTCTAATATGAAAAACATGCATTATTAAACTGAAAGAGAATTCTAAGGGAAATACTGGAGAAGTTAAATCATATTTTTAATGTATCTAATAATGCTTAGTGCCGTTAAGTTATTATTAAACTTTATATAATTCATGTAACACTTGTTGGCTCACTAAAAGTTTGTCTCTTGAAAATTATGAAGATGTTGCACTTGATCCCATGTTAAAAGAAATAGACAACACACATATTTACAAAAACAACCAAAGCTCAATTTTGTCCATGTCATAAATAGGGAAGTTCTGTTCAGTCAATGAAGAAAACATTCATTCTAATGTAAATTATTGCCCACACAAATGGAGAAGTCTCACTTAAGCTCCAAATATGTCTTTTCTCTAACTATTACACCCACGACATGCATCTGCAATGTAATGTCTGCTCAATAACAATAAATCTGTAAACAAAAGGATGAAGGAGGAAAATCTTATTATAATAGAGATTATGTAATTGTCTCTCTTGTAACCGAAACTAAGTCACCACTGACATCAGAATTTCCTTAGTAATTTAAATCTATTCTTTAATTTGATCCAATCAAACTCTTGATTCAGATTGACTGTCCACAAGAGCATTCATAGTTTCACACAACCAAAGATGAAATTTTACCTACTGCCGTTAATCACTCCTACGAATGTTCTCCACATATAATAGATTGTAGAGAAGAAGCCATCTACATTTAATAAAATTGACAAAACATTATTACAAATACCCAATCACATTTATTCTGAAGTTTTACAAGTTCTCTTGTACCAATCTCATAAACAGAAAGATATGAATGATTTCTGTTCAGCCAATGAAAAGAAACACATTTTCATTCTCACCTATATACCCTATGGTAGCCCAACCCCTTTTTATCATATGTGCTAAGAAGGCGGTGACTGAGGGTCTACATGTGCTGGGAATGACGTTAAACTTATTCTGATGGTGAGGTTACAGTTTTGGAGTTTGGAATTTGGAGCACCCCTTTATCACCATTGCTCCCTGGTTCCCTCTGACCCGGAGAGGTAGTTACCTGTTAGGGTCCCATCTATGGTTAAATAGAAAAACATTATTATAAAAAAATGAATTATCCATTAGAATTGATTTATTGAAAACTTTGTCGGGCATTAAAATACCCACCGTGGTTGATATGCACAAAAACAAACCAAACCAAACCAATCACCTACATATTTCGTCAGACTAATAATTACCACTTAAGTTTCACGCTGAATGGTTCATTAGGATAATTCAGACTGAAGGAGGTTAGTACAGATGTATTTTATTATGGGAGTGGTAGCATAAAAGGTTAAAGTTAAAAATTAGTAAAAAGGATTCTGTGTGTAATAGGTTTTATGTTGAGATGCATTTAGAATTTCAGTTCTTTGTATACAAGGTGTTTCAAAAGTATTGCAGATTTTTTAACGTTTTGACACACCTTGTATTCTAAAAAATTAAAGTTCCTTTCATTGTTCATTTCTATCTTGGTAAATACAGCTTCAATCTCGATACTTTCGTATTGGACCACACTTTATTATATATATATATATTTATATATTATATAACACATATATTACTCAAATGCTAGTGTTGGTTTTGAGGAAAATATGTAACCATTTCTTCATGAAGCCAAACTTATTCTTTTTTGTTTATCTATAATGTGCATTTATTAGAGGGAAAAAGGTTTTTCTTTTCCCAGACTTACTCTTCATGCAGTACATATATTTTACCACACACACACACACACACATATATATATATTATAAATATATATATATTATATAGTTTCTTCTTTGCAGGACTTAATGGGCCAGAGACAAAAAGAAAACTTTAAGAGGCAAAATGGACTGTGCAAACTAGAATTTTACTTCAGAAAAGCACAAGTCTTTAAAAAACTGACTGTGCCACAGAACGCAAAAGAAGAAAATGTCTGAATGAGATTGTTTTGATTCTAATATAATGATCCAGATGAAGTAAAGATGATTCTTAGAAAAAAAAAAAGACATGATAGAATAAACGAAGAACGATTGGAGCCTCCCACCCACCCACAACGAAAAGCTTATGATGTCTAATATTTCATTTTTTTTTATGATTAAAACACTGAGATTTCCAAAGGTTGGTTATATCATGAACACATTGTGGAGAATAAAAAGAAATCAACAATGAGATCACATGTAAACTGTCCTTTTTTGTATAAATTCTGAAAGCAAACACTCTATAAAGAGTGTGTACAGTCACTTACCTCCCATCTCACTCCGCCCTGTCAGCGGAGTGTTAGAATACACAACTGCACCCTGCAGAGGGGTAAGACTCCACCAATGGGCCAAACTGTTAGCTGTGGGTGGTTGACTCGTGATGCTTAAGGATGAAGCCAGTGACTGAGCAGTCCTGACCTGCACACTCCACTTTGCTCTTACTTAGGCCAAACAGGCAAATAAGAAATGAAGAATAAAAAGGAAATCACAATGAGATTACATTAAAACTGTGCTTTTAGATAAATTCTGAAAGGATAAAAATGCTTCTAATTTTTTTAAAATAAAATTTATTTTATTTTTAACATAGAATACGCATTTTAAAATATTTAAATTCCGCCCTGATCGAGTGCTGTTTTGTCCTCGTGATAACAATCTATTTATTTTGTCTCCTATTATACATAGTTGCTTTAATAAAGACCGCTGTATATGGTCAAAACAGATTTCTGTCAGCAAAACTATTAACATCTTGTTTTTCTACAACTTTCTACACATACTGCATCATTTCATATCCATCTTACCTTTTCATATATATATATAAGACGAGAGAGACAGACAGACAGAGGAATGCATTGTCAATTATATTGTGTTTTTCTTATTGCTTAATCCACGCCATGATGGAAATAATTAACACTACCAAAGTAAAACAAAATTATTTTTTCGCTACTAATGCCGAAATAGAATTAATATAAAGAAGAAGTGTACTGTCACTTACCTCCCATCTCACTCCAACCCTGTCTGCTGGGTGTTACAAATACACCGACTTGCACCTCTGGCAGAGGGGTAACTCCTCCAATGGGGCCCAAACTGTTGGCTGTGTGGTGGCGACCTTGTGATGCTTAGTGGCTAAGCAGTCCATGACATGCAACACTCCACTGTGCTTTTACTTAGCTAGACGGGCTGTTGAAAAGGCCCCCTCCGATCAATCAGCTGGCCACCTCAAAGCCCTAGCACCTATATGATTTGGGGGGCCCCCCAAGCCCTATTGCCCTTATGGCAAGCGCCCACCCTTTATCAACAGTGCTAAAGGAGATGGCTCTGAGGCGTCTTTATGGTTTGGAATGATATTAAACTTCCTCTGATGGTTTGAGGTTTCAGGCTGGAGATTTGGGGAATGTAGACTAACCCTTCATCCCCATTGCTCCCAGGTCAACATATATATATTATGCATACACACACACAAACAAAAATTGTTACTACTCGATAAAATGTTAATATTGGTACAACTGCATCAAAAATACAAGTTATACAGTAATTCTACTGTTATCATAATATGTATATAGTCATATATAGACACATATACATATATATACATAAACATATATATATATATATATTTTATATATATATATACCACACACACACACATACACATGCATATATATATACATATATAAATATACATATATATGAGGAGGGGGAGGAGAGAAAGTAACAACGAATACAACACATGACCATTTTCATGTCTAAAGGAAAAAAAAAGGCACCTCTATATAAAACATCTATTTATGTCTTGTTCCTGAAAGAGATGCCAAGAAATTTATTAGAGCAGATCATTTTCTAGGTTCTTTATGTATGTACAATGAAAAAGACATGAAATACTCCATAAAGTGTTTGCCAAATGTCTCATAAAAACGTGGCTTTTTATATTCTTTATTAGTCTTCGATAAAGAACATTTGTAACAATATCTGACTGAGGTATGCTTAACAATGAACACTACTCAAAACTGATATCTATTATTCTATGAACAAACTCTTACTCTTATATATGGAAGAAAAAGAAGACATAAAAACTATTTATATATATTATATATATATATATATATATATTAGATATCAACTGTATAATAACAGTTCTTATATGTCGAATAAACTATATATATATGAGATGAAAGATAAAGCATGAAAACACACACATATATATATATATATTCACACATGGACATCAATATTAGATATGACTGTATAACAGTCTATAATGAGTATGTATATGAATATATATATATATATATATATATTATGTATATATTTGGGAGAAAAATAAGACATGAAACTTGTGTGTATGCGTGTGTTTATATATATATATATATATATATATATAATATATATATATATATAAGCATATTTTTTTTAAAGTATAAACTTATATATATATGTGTGTGTGTGTATGCATATATATATTTGCTTATGTGTGTGTGTGTGATATGTATATATATTTTTGCTTAAGTGTATGTGTATGTGTATGTATATATATTTGCTTAAGTGTTATGTGTGTGTGTATGTAATTATATTTGCTTAAGTGTATGTGTGGTACTGTATATATATATGCTTAAGTGTATGTGAATGTATATATATATATATATATATGCTTAAGTGTATATATATGTGTGTGTATATATATATATATTCTCACATACACATCATATTAGATATGAACTGTATAACAGTCTATATATAATATATATATAACTACTTATAATAATATATATATATGTGTTGGAAGAAAAATATGACATGAAACTATGGTGTGTATGTGTGTGTTTATATATATATATATATATATATATATATATAAGTTAGTTTAGCAACGATATGAAATCAATAGCACTTGGTAACTGATATTTCCTTGCCTATGCAATTTTCAAACCACATATATTTAAATATGTACATTCATTCACACTCAGATACCTTTAGATATGAACTGTATAATGACAGTCCATATATGTTGAGCACCTAGGTGAATATAAATATATATATATATATAATATATATATATATTTTTGAAAGAAAAATAATATATGAATGCCAATTTGGTGAAGTGCTTATGTTTTTATCATAATATTTCACCTTGTTTGGATTTCATCAGAAAAACTGTAATATCCATTATTTACCATATCTTAAATACCTTTAGATAATATATATAATATATTATATATATAAATATATATATATATAATATTATATATATAGAGAGAGAGAGAGAGAGAGAGAGAAGAGTAACAGATTGGGTAAATTCTGATAATCTGATAAAAAATTTAGGAAAAAACACAAACAAACTTCATTCAATTGATATTTCACCTTGTTATGTAACAAAGCTTCACCAGAAGATTTATTTGAGACACTGAGACTATCATCTGATATATAGTATATATATATATGGAAGCACGTGGCATAATGGTTCAGAAGTCATGGGAAATGACTCAAACCGAGTTCAAATCCCAGACAAGTCTGTTTGCATTTCACATAGCGCTAATACCCTTGGGAAAGGTATGAATCCATATATTCTCCCTCCAGCCTTGGTTTAAACTAATAGGGCAGACTGGGCTCTTTAACCCTGGGTAGGTAACCAGTCTAGGAGAAGGAAAACCCTGAATTCAAAATTCCTGAGTCATTCGTTGATTGGGTTTGTGGCATTCCTTGTGCCCTAATTCTCTTTCCTATCGACTGTGGCAAAAAGCGGATGGGAAAAACAAGCCTCAACCTATAAACAAATCCAGTGTGGTGTTCAGTGTTATGAACCCTCATGCAGCAAAAATCGACGAGAGTAGCCATAATATCGAATAATATGTAAATATAATAGTTGTGTGTTGAGAATTAAGGTAGTCATGACCAACATGTTAAGGATGCCGGTATGACAGTCCGCGAAGCCCTTCATAATATTAACTAAACAGTTAGTGTTTAAAAAACGCCTGTAAATATTATTGTGACAGTCAGTCGAAGGCATCACTACTTGCATAAAAACCTCCTCTCATAACAGACCTCACGAAAACAAAACATATTTGATATAAAAATATCAATTATAAGGAATGATAATTAAAGAGGGCGCGTAAGATCAACATTTTCAGATCTGTCACAGGGATGTTGAACCGAGGATGAAAGCTGATGCTTTTAAAAGGATGATCATGGGGGCCAAATTTAAACTTAAGATTTTTTGCCTCTGTCGGTTTTGGGCTTGTAGAATAATCCGACTGTATTTCCATTGCCAGAGGCGGTCAGATCTCCCCATAAAAATGAAATGTCTGGCAATGAATTAAACCTTGTTCAATAAGATTCTACATTCTTCATTAAGCTTGTCATTAATTTTAGATGTACTTTGGTGCTTGTATAGTAGCGACTCTTGTTATTCTTTGAAGTTAACACACCAATCAATATGTGAGTAGTTTTTCTGGCCAATTTGATCTTGTTTGGTCTGAATATAGGCGAAGAAACTGTCAGTAATTTAGGTTGTAATGACTCCATGGTCCACACTAACTCAAATAGTAAATGCTTAATAAATGAATATTGACGCACTAATCTTCTTAGAAATATAGCACCCTATTATTAGTTCCACTATATGTCACTATACAATATTATATATATATCAGTACATCAGCCCTTTTTTTTCTTTGTAGACTAGAGACCCATGAGCTTATATATATAATGTAATACTAATATAGTTATTAGAGTGAGAAATCCTATGGATAGATATGTTATGTTTACAAAATTCCGACGGGCGCGGCCTAAAAGTGGTCAATCAAGCCATTCAGCACGGGGAGTCTTCCCCTTTTCCACTGCCAGACTCCGGCCGAGATAGAATTTATTAGAGCACATGAGATGGCCACCCATACATCAGCTCCTTACTTTCCTAGCCGGCAGATCACTGTGCACTCATAGACGTCTAGTCATAGAGCGGAGAGACACGTATGCGGAACTAGGAACCGTAGTGAATTTTTAGCTCGAACGCCTATCGGACTGAGCTACATCCGGGACCTTATGCCCATATTAATACCTTTATACTATTAAATTAATATAAAAGTTCAGTTACATCAGCCTATTTTTAACTAGTAAACTAGAGAGACCCAAGAGCTTTTATTATATATATAGTCTCTCAGGGTGGCCACCTAGTAAGATAACATTTTACTATGTATCATAATATAATTCAAACTACATATGGTCATCGTGATTAACAAACATACTTTATACGCTAAACACATTATTACATATTCCTTTACTTTTTAATATCATAATCATATATCATAGACGCACCTAGTTTAATAACCCAATCTCTAATTATAGACTACGCGTCATAAGCTGGTAAGCATACTTAATAGACCAAGCCACCCTGTCGCTGGGTGTTAGAATGCACCGACTGCACCCTGCAGAGAGGTAAGACTCCCCCAATGGGACCACCTTGGCCATGGGTGGCACCCCTGATTGCTAAAGGATAAAACCCAAGTGGATGAGCAGTTAATGACTGAAATACTCCACTTTGGCCCTAATCTGGGCTAGACGGCGCTCAGAGAGGCCCCCCTCTGATCAATCGGTACAAAAGAACTTTTAACACTCAGAATAATATGACTAGCAGACCTGTGGATACATAGTTACAATATATATTTTAATATGCTTGTTCCTTAATCTTTGATGTTATCATCTTGCAACAGCCTCTAGTTAAAAATTAGGCCATCCAAATCATCCAAGATGAAATGCTAAATGTAAATCCTAATTATCTGGTGTTGTTTATCTGCCGAAATCTTATTTCTTATGAGTGTCATTACTTTATTATAAAGAAAAGGGGGAAAATGACATGCTACACAAAAAATATATGAAAGAAAGAAAGATTAGGGGAAAGATAGAGAGAGCTGATAGGCATTCAGAAGTGATAACACAAATCTGTTACAATCGAACATACAAAATGAAAAGATGAAAGAAAGAAAAAGAAGAGTGAGAGAGTTAAATCAAGATTATTATACTTTTTACATATTGAAGTATTTAGCAATAGCTCTTAAGTAAACAAATCAAATGTTGTAATAATTAAATTGTTATACTATGGTATATCCTCAGGTCCTGCTAGTGGGTAATTATTTCTGTTGGGTGAAATTAATTTTCTGGGTGGTGAATATTGAATAATTTTAAAAAACCCTTACAGGATGAAGAAAAAACTGAACCCAAAAAATATACCATTAATTTATTTATTTTCCCATTAAACTAGTACCCAAATTATTTATTTATTTTCCCATTAAACTAACCCTAAACCCAAACCCCAACCTAACCCCAACCCCTACCAAGTTAAAATTAACAGTTTTATTACAAAATTTGTTGGTTCTGTTTTTCTGGGACATCCCTAAATTTACTAAAAAAAGTTCATGTAGATTCTCCAAGTTTTTGATATTTTTTATTTTGTTTATAAAATAACATTTGAATTAGAATTGTAATCTATTCAAACCAAGAAACGAGTTACCATTCTTGGGAAAGAACGTATTGTCCCCTGGGTCATTTTTTGAGGGGAGGGAAGAGTGTCTCTTATAAGCTGTCAAATATGGTACCTATTGAAATTTGCATTTTATAGAATGCTACACAAAAACTTGTTTTTATTTTAGGCACTTCTAAAAATGGCAAAGTCATTTAAAGAACTGCAGACCTCAGGGAATACTCACCAATCATTATAACAACTTTTTCAAAGTTTCAGTTCAAATATATTATCATTTTTATTTTTTTGCAAGTAAATGAAAGGATGTTATTGTATTTAAAGGAAATCTCAGCGAGGCAAGAGTTAATCTTAGTAAATTGCTATTGTCTCTTGGATGTTTGTCTTTCTTTTTTATGTCAGAATATTCACTATAGCCCTTAGCATGTATGTGCCATAAACTGTCGGGAGATTTGCCATGAATATTTTTTTTTTTCTTCTTTCTCCCCAGGCATTTATCGTTTGTTATGCCACAATAAATTATCAAAACAATAACTGGCGGACATGTTGACACAGAGCCAAAAGAGAGGAACAGGCCAAACAACAATAATGACAAAAAAGAAAGAAAGAAAGAAAAATCCCAAGAGAAATTATCGTGGTCATGATTGGAAGGTCCTCTGTAGAAAAAAATAAAAAAATACTCCCAAAAATATTTTTTAAGATTTCAACCAAAAAAAAAAAAAAAAAGAAGATGGTTGGCAAAAACTAAAAAAAAAAAGTTTGTAAATTTGATTACTCGAGACTTTTGGAAAACAATTTGGTAATCCAGTTTAAACTAGAAATATATTACTCATTTTAATGTTTAGTTAGAGGGATCATTATCAGTTGCCACCCCCTCACCCTTTTTATTATAGCTTGTTTGCATTTAGTATACAATGATATGCCACAGGTTAATAAACATACATTCTTATCGCTATCTATGCATCTCACATTGTTTATATCTATCTATCTATCCCACTCTGTTCATATCTATCAATCTATATATCTTACACTGTTTATCTATCTATCCCACTTTGGTCATATCTATCAATGTAGTGTCTCTCACTGTTTATCTATCTATCTATTCAACTCAGTCAATATCTATCATCTAAATTATCCACTCTGTTATTCTAATCTCTACTCTGTTCATATCTATCAATCTATGTATCTCACTCTGTTCATATCTGACAAAGGCCCTTAGCCAATCACATGAGGTTTCTCATGGTGATGGCTAAGAGACCCATGGATTGTGTTTTGGCAATGGTCAAAGGAGTTAACTGTTTAAGGTAATATTATTTTCTACAACTAGCACATTCAAACTACATTTGTGCCAGACATATAGTAACTCGCAACAGAGTGCTAAAACCTTGAGGTAGATTCGGTAATGGTTCTGTAATCCTTGCAGTCTCAGTAATCACCTCGATGCTCTTAGACAGCCATGTAATAAATAGTCCTGGACAAGCGCATTCACTCTCTAAGCCAGGTATGCCAGTCTAGTCAACAACAATTATATGATCCCAGAGGCTGTGTATTTATGGGATTCGAAGGAGCTTATTTCTCCGTAGTTGTAGGCAATTGTTGGACAAAGAAGACAAACACACAATAGAAATTTAATACATGTATTGACAAATAATACAAAGAAACTTGTTGCAAATTTTATTGGTATATGCTACCAGACTTATCTGAGTTCAAGTAATGTTCTTGGAGTAGTGGGTGATAACAGGGGTATTCTGTTGCCGGTTGGAAAGTTGATAGGATGCTTGTTTTCACGTTTCTCATTCATCCTGGTAACCGGTTCAGTGATAAGTAATAGGGGGGGGTGCTATTTTAGAAGCTTCTTGCCTGGAAACAGTCCTTTGAATGATGGTGAATGGGTCCTTTTCAAGTAGACTATTTGGTCTTCATGCCTTCTGTAGTGTGCTATTGTGACAGCCTTGTAGTATGCGGACACAATGCCTTCGAAAGTGTGCTGTGAAATATAACGTCCGTCCAGGTCAACGGTCTGTAGATGTAAGCCCTGTTTTTGGGTAAGTGATGAGTGAAGTTTAGGGACTGCTATTTATGCGACTACCCTCAGTGAGTGCTCCATGATAAGTAAAGTTTTTGGTTTTGGCGCCAACATCATATGTTGGCGATTCGCCCCTAGCAGCAGGAGGAGATAATTAACTATGGAATTTCCAATAGTACTCTCAGGCAACACCTGCCTCATCTATTTAAAAAGGGCAGGGCTGGGTTTATTACCCAGTGCCTGGGTATGGTGGTTAGGTTAGGGTTAGTATCACACATTTGTGCGCTGTGCAAGACTTTATTAAATATTTATAGTTTCACTGCTTTTGGGTTGTATTTTGTGGTGTTATAGTTGCCGTCTCCATTATTCTCAAATCAACTACAAAATGTCATACGCATTCTGGAACCACTCATAAAAATTTATGGCCAGGACAAATAAAGAAAAAAATACAAAATGATATTGAAGTTGATGACTTCTAGAGGAGGAGTAAAAGTTCATTTAAAAGGGCAGGGCTGGGTTATTACCCAGTGCTTGGGTATGGTGGGATGCCAGTAAATACTTAGTGTAATGTGCAACAGATGAACTCTGGTCAGCAAAAAATTTAAAAATAACTGACTGGAAAAAGTCAAAATCAATTTGTCGAAAGTCTGCTGTGAAAAAATTCCTCCGTCTAGATCAATGGTCAGTAGATAAGTTAACCCTGTTTTCTGGGCTAAGTGATGAGTGAAGTTAAGGACTGCTATTTACGCGACTACCCTCAATGAGTGCTCCGTGATAAGTAAAGTTTTTGGTTTTGGCGCCAACATACGATATGTTCGCGATTCGCCCCTAGCGGCAGGGGAGATAATTAACTATGGAATTTCCAATAGTACTCTCAGGCAACACCTGCCTCATCTATTTAAAAGGGCAGGGCTGGGTTTATTACCCAGTGCTTGGGTATGGTGGGGATGCCAGTAAATACTTAGTGTAATGTGCAACAGATGAACTCTGGTCAGCAAAAAATTTAAAAATAACCGACTGGAAAAGTCAAAATCAATTTGTTGGCATCTGTTTCCGCGATTCTGATGAAGATGTCATATTAATGTTATTATAAAACTAATGTTTATGTGATAGGCAGGGCTATCAATTCTGCTGGCACATTGCCGCCTGTTTATATTACAGATAAGTCACACAATAATGCTATCATATCAATGATATCAAATTTATTATGTTTTATAACACACACACACACACACACACACACACACACACACACTCTCACACACACACACTCACACACACACAATCTGATATAAATGAAAATAGTATATTTCTGCAGTGACTAAGATTATCATATTCATGTCAGAGACAAATTGTTTATTATGTTCGATTACTGTGAATATCATAACAGTGTAAATTCTCTCTGATAATTATCTTAGGCTATAAATAAATATAAACACACACTCATGGTGAGTCTAAAGATTGCTTGGTGGTTGAGATAGTTATATATTTCCACCAGTGATTTTTTTTTTTTTTTAGCATATCAAAAATTATTTTACTTTTTCAAAAAATTTCTCTTTTATTGAATGGCTCTCATTTCTTACTTTTCTCTCTCTCTCTCTCTCGAAGTAATACTCGCCAGATTGTGTATTGGGCACACCCACATTACCCATTCGTACCTGTTAAAAGGGGAGGATGCCCCAGTGTGCCCAATATGCAAAGTACAACTTACAACCAAATATATCCTTCTAAATTGTAACAGCCTTAAACATATCCGCGCCAATTACTATCAAGCAGAAACCTGAGAGATATCTTTAAGAATACAAACCCTGAAAACATTTTAAATTTTATAAAAAAAAGCAACCTTTTCAACAAAATATAACAGACCATAACCAATTATCTCCATAGAACCACTACTTTAAAGACTGAAATCCAAAATAATCTTTTTGGCATTAAATGACCCACAGAGGTTGATATGCCGTTAAACAAAACTCAAACTCAATTTCTCTCTCATTTCTCACCAGATAATCAGGATTTACATTTTTTCATTTAATTTTGGATGATTTGGACTGTCTCTTTATTACCAGAGGGTGTTGGAAGACAATAATTTTGCACTTTTTTGTTGAATAAACAACATACACCACTTGAAACACAGCTGGATACTAATCACTCCACTTGTGTATTTGGGTTCTGTTCACTTCCTGGATCCTGATTGGCTGGACACTTTCATCTATATACTCCACTTGTGTATTTGGGTTCTGTTCACTTCCTGGATCCTGATTGGCTGGACACTTTCATCTATATACTCCACTTGTGTATTTGGGTTCTGTTCACTTCCTGGATCCTGATTGGCTGGACACTTTCGTCTATATAAACTGAACATTTGACTGTGTTCAAGCATTTAGGGCAGAGTGTATTCAGTTAAGTTCTTTTTTCTTTTTGTCTGGTTACTGGATGCTAGTAACAGCCTTCTCATATCCAGCTGTGTTGCAAGCTGAGTATGTTGTTTATTCTACACTTTTAAGGAACATGAGTATTAATGTATTGATTTTAAGATTTTATACTTAATTTAAACAGAATCCAAGAATAGATGAGTCTTTTTATTCTAATATTGAAAAACTTTTCAACATTTGATAATTTTTTTATCATTACTAAATGGAATGAAAAACTTAGTATTAAGGGTTAGATAGAGTGTAACTCAAAACTTATTTTTAATCATAATGTTTGAGATTGACATCAAAGGAATGAAGAAAGATGAAAGGATTTTTTATCTTTTTTGGGAAAATAGTTTTCTTTACGCCAATTTCTTAAACCAAGAGCTCTTGAGTTTCCCTCTATTTCAATATAACAATATGATGTTTTCTATCCTGAAATAAAGTTATATTTACTTGGCTAAAGTAATCAAATACATGAAATCCTTCTAGAGCAGTTTTTTTTTCAACTGTGGGTCCAACCCTTCTGTGGGTCACATAAATAAAATGAGTCGTGACAAAAAAGAAATTAAATGAAAAATACGCAAGTGAGAGCAAAGTGAAGAAATAATGAACAACTTTAAATATTGTACAGCACTCATAAATCATCGTAGGTTTTTTATATAAATATATACATATTTTATATATATATATAATATATAATATATATATATATATATATAGGTAGTCTTTACAAATCAAACACAATTACAAACCTGTTAAACTTTATCATATTTCTTGGAATTTTTGAGCTTGATAATTAATATTATTTGGATTATTTGAACTATTGTCCTCATCTTCATTGTTACCTGTACAACATTTCAGCCAACGTGCTCTCCGGCCTTCTTCAGGTATTTCTTTTTGGACTTGGGAACCTTCTTGTCAGACTCGGGAACCTTCTTTTTGTAATCGGGAGCCATCACAAAACTTTAAACTTAACCCAAACTTTACTTAAAAAATTGACTGTGTGTCACATCCTACTTGTGGCAGAAGGGTTGGTAATATATATATAATTATATATATATATATATAATATATATATGTGATATATTTTTTTTCCATTTGACCTAGATGTCAAACTAAAATCACATATGAATTTTCAATTTCATATTATTTATTACCTCTGCCTCTTAACATTTTGTATATAAACCTATGAACAAATTTTACTATTATAGGACATAGGTAGTAAAATAATATTAATTTTCTTCAAAAATGTCTTTGATAAACATACATCATAGCAATGATTGTCATTTTTTTAGATTCAATTTATCTCAAAACAATATTTTCCTGACATTTGATAATTTGATAAATTCTGTCACAATTGCAATATTTGATTTTGAAATTCTTATAAATATGCAACATTTTCTGTCAGATAAATTTCCATGTTTACAGATTGGATTTTATAGATTAGATAAAGCTACCACCATAAAACTATCACCATCATCATATATTTTCTTGTAGATAAAGTTTGGGTTTGTTTGTTTTTTTTTATGGCATATCAATCCATTTTGGGTCATTTAATGCCAAAAAAGTAACTTCAATACAAGTTTCTATGTTTCAAATTCTTAATATCTTCAAACTGGTACAAATAATTTTCATTAACTTCTTTGGTTTGGTTCATGGCATAATAACCCTCTGGGTTATTTAATGCCAAAAAAGTTTAGAGTGAGATAAAAGTTGGTACTCAAATTCATTTACAGGTTTATTCTTATAGATATATTTCGCGGATGTATTTTATATCTGATTCATAATTTTCAATATATTTTTAATTTCTCTCAAGAAAGGATAAAATGTTATCCATGTTTAGTATTCTCAAACAGATCCCTCAATATATTTGTGTTGAAATATTTCATATATTTCATAAATGTGCTGTTAAAGACTTTAAATCTACATAAATATTTATCTAAACAAAGAGAAAAAAAAAAACAATGTCTAAATCAATTAGGGACCTATCAAAGTCTTGCATTTGTTCTGAGGAAGGGCTTTACATTTCACTTGGTTAAAGAGATAGAGAAGATTAGCATGTGAAGAAAAAAATCAGATCCATGAAAAGATATGAGATATGTATGGGATTAAAATAAAATTTAAATAAAAATAAAAATAAAAAAAGACAACAAACTCCCATGACCTTCACACCAAAAGGACCCTCTTCTAACTCAAGAGAATCTCTCGGCCATTCAGTCTTAAGCCTTTTCTAGGACAAGACACGACTACTGGTCAGGAAGCGAATTTCATTACCACGGTGGCCGTATGGACTAGGTTTTCAGTAGTAGAGAACGATCCGAAAGCCTGTAAAATACTAGAACATTGACTAAATGAAGTACGGTCAGTATGTATTCTGAATGCTATTGTTCTTGCCTTTTCTTGTTGATTCTTATTTTCCTAAGACTATGAATCGACCGAAGCGCTACATATGTGCATGCATTCAAGCCAGATGAAGAATGCGGGTGTTACAAAGCAAGACATATGAGCAGAT
This sequence comes from Doryteuthis pealeii, assembly GCA_023376005.1. NCBI lineage: Eukaryota > Metazoa > Mollusca > Cephalopoda > Myopsida > Loliginidae > Doryteuthis > Doryteuthis pealeii. The sequence goes on from JALAJA010000816.1 coordinate 25,520, forward strand.
ATGCAAGCCAGGAATAGAGAGCAAAGAAGTATAAACTCAAGAGCCATCGAGTATTGACTATTCTCAAATGTCTTATAATACTAGATCATGGTCTTGCATCACTAGCTATGTGGCATAGGCTAGAGGCTGAACGTTATAATTAGAGTCATGTTAGAAGTATGAGAATTATATCTAAATTGGAGGGTTAACTATGAAAAGGCGCATACAGATAGGGAGACCTGAGAGAGTTATTGCCAGGTGCGTGCCTTAGACAAGTGCAAGCTGATTGAGGATATGCATAAGAACGATATAAATAGTAGTAGGAGAGTGGGTGATGATTGACTATATTCACGACAGGTGTGGTTTGGAGTGATATGGTGAAGTTAGGCTTGGGTCTGGAAGAATAGCGGCCCAGCGTCTGTCTATTCATTTTGGGGAGAACGATGAGGATCGATGTGTCGGATGTAGATTGGACCATTGTATCAGAGATTCACGAGTCCATGAGTTAGTAAGCAGAATGTGCACGATACTAACTGAAAATCTACTATCACGACGCGCACGCGTCATCGAGGTAATTCATGTTAGTAGAATTAGGTAGAGAGTAGAGCGCTTACACTCAGAGCGTTATGTATATAATAGTGCGTAGGTTGCCCGGTAACGAGTGTGGAGAAAGACTGGTATTGTGTGCTATAATGTTCAGCCGACGCTCTCATAAGCTCGAGCGGATGTAAATTGTTATATAGATAGTACCGTTTGGTCACAACTCGAGCAAAACTGATATGTGCTAGATCGAGGCTTGTCAGGGTCTGGTCTGTGTGAGGAACTTGTTAGGAGTACTGGAGTACTGAGTAAGTATGTTCATCTCCGCACGACTATTCTAGGGATATGCACCGTCTTAGAGATATCAGTGATGATGATAGTGTACATGACATGAAGGCTGAATCGACGAGAGAACTAGTGTATGAGTGATCGAGAGCGCACAAAAATTGTGTGAAGAGTGTGTTGTTCATAGAGAGGTGCGCTCGCTATGAGATGTGTTTGTCACTATACGACAGACAACTGGATATCGGCGACTTGCATAGCTTGCGCAAGTAGGGAAAGAGGAGCCACATTGTGCAGAGCACTCGCATGCATGGAGAATCTCTTTGGACCGATGTGTGTAATGAATCTGCACGAGTGACGTATGTGATGATTGGAGAGTGAGAGAGAGAGCCATAACCACTAGGTTAATCCGGTTATTCTAAACGCTAACATAGCGTTATTTTGCCACAGCGGAGGCAGTGTGTGCACAAGCATGTATGAACTGAACTAGTACGTGATAAAGCGTGTGTTATTCATACCCGCGCACGCTACTATGAAACAGAGGCAGTACGACAGACAGTAGAGCGTTATACTCAGCGACTTTGCATACGCTGTTAAAACCCTTGATAAAGCATAATCATATGGTGCTAGAAGGCATTGACTGAGGGTCTTCAGTCCACAGAGAATGATGTTAAACTATATCTGATGGTGAGGTTTCCAGTTCTGGAGGTTTGGGAAATGTGAGCACACTGCCTTCTCACCATTTCTCCCAGGTTCACACTGACTCGCAGGTGGTAGTACCTTGTAAGGGTCCAATCTATAGATCAAATAGAAAATTTTAGCTTTGAGTAAACAAATTGGTTATTTGTTAAGAATGAATTTTATTTAAAACTTTATCAGCAATAAATGGACCCACTGAGGTGAATATGCCATGAAAAAACCAAAACAAACCAAACAAGCTACCTTTTTAACCTAAAACATTAAACTTTGCACCCCACACGACGAAGTGTAGTTACTCTTATATTCCCATCTATGGTTAAATAGAAAAAATGTATTTAAAAAAAAAAATTAATATTATCCATTAAGAAATTGATTTATTTCAAACTTTATCGGCACTTAAATGAACCCACATGAGGTTGATTATGCCAAATAAAACAACCTAAAACCACGCCCACACAATGTATCGTGAAAAAAACTGTCAGACCCATGAAAAGGAATAATAGAGAAGTGTTTGAGCTTTGGCAATAACCCTGTACACCTGGATAAAGCATAATCATAATGGGTGCTAGAAGCAGTGACTGAAGGTCTTCATGTTCCTGGGAATGATGTTAACACTTAGAGTCCCATCAATTTGGGTCTTAACATAGTACGCGAGTCGTATAGGCTGCAGTTGGAGTTTAGTATAGAACTGCTGAGTTGTGTATATGCCGAATTAAGTAGAAGGTCTAAATAAGCTTAGGGTGACACCAGCATTATCAGGTAAGACGCTCAGACGTGAGTGAGTGTGATCACGCTAATGAATACGCCGAGAGACTGAAACAGCTGGAGCAGGTCGCGGGATCGTATGTTATCGCTAAATATACTATTATTGATCTCGCGAGCCGATATTCAGCGATGCCAGCATCACACTGAGTGAGACTTGCTGAAGCCGATATATATATAAGAGCCATATGACGCTCTCATAATATTTAGAATGCACTCTTATTACATATAGGATAGCAGATACGAGGAAAGGGCGGCTTGTTTGTGTAACCACGCTGTGGCGCCATACAGACACGTAGGCGTTCTTGTGTGATACATGTAGCGAGTTGCATATCGTGGATGGTGACACGGACTATAGGAATGAGATGTGATCTGAGTTATCACAGGTGGACAAGAAATATTGTTATTATCTATAATAGAGAACCAGGTTACGCGACTAGAGTATACGCATGTATATGAGTGAGTATCACAGTACCAAGCTCTTATACATATATAGTAGCAGGCCGTCATGATTGTTGTGATGCTTGTATCCGCAGCCTGCTCTATAGGTTCTAGCTCGTTATCTTTCAGGAATCATGCGCAGAGATGACGAGTTGATAAGATAGATTACGACTCTACTGTAATGGCGAGGTGCTGCGGGTGGAGTTACAGAGGTATGGAGGGTGTTGGGGATAGATCATGAAAAGGATATGTATGAGTAAGGAGATGGGGTGGAGAGAGGTTGATTATGCAGTTAATGATGAGCAGATCATCAGCGCAGATGAAACCAGATACGAGTCCGTCCAGACTTGCTTTGGAGGAGAAGAAATTATATGTTAGAAATGTGTGTCTCGATGGATTCTTAATGCAACTCATTATAATGTCGAGACCACAGCGTATCAAGGGTTGTGCACAGAGATGAGTATGTAGACTAGATATAGAATTCATAGAATAGAGAATGTAAAGAATGAAAAGATTGAGAGAATTAACCCATATAATGTGAAAATCAGCGTAGAATAGTGGTGTAGATTCGATCTGTCTGTAGCAAAACTCTAAGGAGCGCTCAGCAGTATAGAAGAAGTTCTTGCAGTATGAGCCAGTCGGGTTAAGCCTGCGGAGGAAAAATTACTGATGGTACGGTTCGCTTCAAAGAAGCGTGAGTATGTACCAACAGATGGCGCACGATAACATCTTGGCTGAGAACATAATAGAGATACGTAGTAAAGATTGAAGGCGTGTAAGGTAGCAATGAGGGGTGTTATGACCCGACGCGTGGGATTCATGTGTACGTGATGCCTGGGCAGAAAGGAGATATACATAGAGGGCCGGTAATGATTAGTTGTATGATCGATGAGGACGTGCGATTTGTGATTGCAATCAGCTTGCGAAGCTGGCTTCTTCTTGTTCGGAGTCTGATATGGAGAGGCGGTTGTTGGATCATGAGGTTGCTCTGATTGGCTGATGGCAGCAGAGCCGAAGTTGTAGCATCAGTCCGTTGCAGGAGTGGATAGCGTGGGTTGCGAGAGATGAGCGTGATTGAGTTTTAGCTAGTATGGGGTCGAGAGGTCTGAGAGGGAGGCTAGGGACGCCGTCTGGATGTCAGAAGAGTGGCGTATCACTGGTATCATACAGCTTGAGAGCGCCGGTGTTGAGCGTAAGGGTTCGTACGAGGGTTGATATGTGGTTACGTAGCAGATGATGAATAGCAAAACAAGTGGAGGTGTCGGATGTGACAGCTTATGAGTACAGTGACGTAGCATGGGTAGAGGGTTTGAGGTGTCCACGATGCTATCAGCCATTAAGGCACACGCTCAGTCGAACACGGTGTGAAGATTATCTGTCTCGTGCTTATATATTGAGCGGATGGCAGATAATTGGTGCGCACCTAGAGCTAAGAGATAGGGGGTATCATGCTTCTTAAGACTGTGACCCTGTCTGCATGTCTGCTGACTGATTTTCGAGAGATGCATACAGTGTTTAGAGTACGCATCACCCCAATGACTTACTAATAGGTTGGAATTGGATTTAACTACATTTCAACCTTGTAGGGTTATTTATTGCCAACATGTTGTTTTATTCATTTCTCCAATCGGTTACCCCACAATTTTTTTTAATACCTCAACTTTAAACACATTCTTTAGCTATGGACCCCATTTTTTTTGCTATGTAACTCCATAGATCGGGGACCTAACAGTCTATCCCACTTATGTTCACGAGTGGGACCTGGGAGAACGAAAGGATGATGGAGACTCTAACATCTTCGCAATATTATGACAAAAATTTAGGTTTAATAGTTCCAAGAAATTCACTCTGAATCGTGCCAGTTGGACAAATGAGTGCACAGATATAAGAGGATAGAGTAATACATTTCTTAGTGCATAATCATCTTTAGGTTTCCTGGTTTAATGCTGGCCAAGGGTGCATAATTACATATGAATACGTAACTAGCTACAAGGAGGTTGGTGCAGACCTGATGAGTATACTCATGCTGTGCTGAACAAGTTGAATCTGCTTCTCAGAATCTCAGACTTGGTAGGTGGTTAAATAGAAAGTTGGGCTTTCTACTTTGTGTCAATGGTCAAGTCCTATTTTCCAGGAATTTTATTGGACTGTGGTTTAGTGTGGATATTTCTATCAATATATAATACACCAAACACTTGAAAATGTTCTGTCAGTTTGCTGCAAGACTGGTATTCCGATAATTCTCTGTTCCTTTTTTTCTGGTGACTGGACGCTAGTCACAGCCGCCTTCATTGAAGATGAGTGTGCCTATTCCATTCTATAAACACTGTACCCTCATGGTTAACAGAATGAGACAGTCTAACGCGGGGGATTAAATATAGGGTTTGAAGTTTCCATGAAGGTTCCTGAGTTCAAAAAGTAAACACCTGAAGAAGTCCAGGAAGGGCCATCAATCGGAAATTTTGTCGTGATATAACAATAAAGATGAGGAATAATAGTCCAAAAATCCAAATAATATAAATTAAACAAATATTAATTCTTTGGTGGATTTTTTATTATTTATTTTCACTTATCAACTCATTTACAAACTTTCATAGACTTGATTGACTCAGAGATTTTTTTTATAGATCTTTTTAAGCAGATATATACAGTGTTTCCTTATTTGATGTTATTTTTTATTTTTTTTTTTTTTTTTGGCACACATTTGTCTCGGATTTTGAGCTTTTATATATAATTCCACCTCGGAAAAACAAACTTACTGTTAGTTTTTGTCATTTTATCTATAATCAATGCAGATTAATTTGATTTAATAAAAACATTTTAAAGTTCAATTTGGAATTTTTATACTACTATTACGTAAGTAGAAATAAATATCATTAAAACTATTTGATCTGACGAAAATAGTTCAATCAAAGTGATTCAAACCCTTTTGATTCATTAAAATTATTTTCAATCTATTTATAATCCCTCTGCAGATCAGGTGTGACAACAAGGTCAAATAAAGAAGTAAGGGTAAGGTTAAATAAATTCAACCTTACTATAATCAGGGTCACCCCCCACAGAATTCTGGACCTCATTGCTGAGTGACAATGTGCGGAAAATTTTCTAAGCAGACACGGCATTCGAAGTCAAAAATCTTAAGTAGATACATGCAAAATTATCACAATTTATCAATGTGCTACATCAACAGGCAAAAGTAAACGTGTTAAGAAAATCACAAAATACATTCAATTTGAAACTGCTAAGATGAACAGACGTTATTTACATATTTATCTATCTATTTTATATATATATATATATTATATATATAATATATTTAGTACTCTGTCCCGTGGCCAAAAGGCTGCTTGGTGCACTGGATGTGGCAGTCCCTCTTTTTAGTCCTCCAAAACTGTGTTAATCACACTAGTTAGCAGCTGATGAGGCAGGTTATCGCAAGTAGAAATTTATCACACATTGTAATGATGAAAAAAAATGTTATACTGTTCTGTTTTTTGATATATTGAGCACTAATTGGATATTGATACTATGCCATTCCAATGGAAAAGTTAGCGGCAATTGGAATTTTAATTAGCTCCACTTTTCCAGGTGTTGAAACACTTTCTATGTATACATGAATATCCGATTTGAGACCAATAACACAGCGATAAATTCAACCTTACTCTACATATAATATAATATATATATATATTACTATATATATATTGAATGTCTTTATAAAATATATTTATTGGCTAAGATCTTTATCATGATTGATGAAAGCAACAAAAGAAATCAAGAGGCTCTTCACTCCTCTTCTATTTATTGATAAAAGCATTTTGTTTGATACTTTCCTTTCAAAAAGAGTCTCTTTAGGTTTAATATAGGAAATTGACTTGCCAATTAATCATCAATACCCCTGGACAAGGCGTTTTTTGTTCCCTGATGCAAAAATGCCCTTGAGAAGGCATGAATCCATCTCTTTTCTCACCGCCACCAAGCTATGGGTAAAATATTTATTTCTAGGGAATCTCTAACTCAGACTTTAATAAAGACATTTTAATAAATAAGATGCTAATTAAGATAGATTAGGGCCGGGTTAGCTCTGTTGGTAGAGCCTTCGTCTAGAAACACACAAGGGTTACTAGTAAGCCAACTCAGCATCTGAGTAGGACAGGAATCTGTGCAGTAAAATAAGGAAGTGGCGCTCCACCTCAGATGCTAAAATAATCTCCTTGGTCTAGCGCAGTGATTCTCAACGTGGTCCAGCTGGACCATCTGTGGTCCACAGAACATTTCTAGTGGTCCACAGAGAGTTCGAAGCCACAAAAATGTTTTAGCCATTTCATAAAAATTTAACGTAATTTAGCGCTTCTTATAATGACCCTCCCCAGTTGAAAATCTCTATTTAAGTGCATGTCGATGATCGGCGGAAATGAATTGTCTTGCATTACTTTAAACACGTGTGCTAGCCGCTTGCCAACATTCAAGAAAAGTAGGATTGGTCCATAGGAATTTTTTTAATAAAAAATGGTCCATAAGCCGAAAAAGGTGAGAAGGCACTGGTCTAAGCAAGTGCAAAAGGGATAGACTCCCCTTGCTGATTGGCTGATACTGACTTTAGGCCACCTGACAACTTTACTTTTTATAACATAAATACTAAGGGAATTGTGATATTTGGTGGTGACATAGTTTCAGTGACAGATGCAGCACATTATCTCTATTATAGAAGATATTGAATGTATTTAAACTCAAGTATGGCCGGGTTAGCTCAGTCGGTAAAGGGCGTTCGGCTAGAATCACAAGGTTCCTAGTTCGATACCAGTCCTCCCAACTAAGCGTATCAGTAGCACAGGGATCTGTGCAGTAAAGTAAGGAGCTGATGATAGGTGTGGCGCTCCACCTCAGATGCTAAAAAACAATCTCTTGGTCTAGCCCTAAATTGAAAAGGGGATAGACTCCCTCACTGGCTGGCTGATATTGACTTTAGGCCGTCCCATCACTTTACTTTACTTTTAGTACTGAACAACCTTAACATTGTTTGTTTTTTTTCTTTCTTTTTTTTTTCCTTTCAATCCTAATAAATTGGTTTTTACATTTCTTTGTCTGTTTTTTCTGGACCCATTTTTTGTTTTTCTTTCTGGCACTCTCTTATCTTTTTTCGGCAAAAATGTTTTTTTTGGCAATTGTTGTTATCTCAATACATCATCATTTTTGGGGATTTGGTTGGATTTTCCAGTTTTATTTGTTCTCGGACTTTTCAGATGTAAATCATTGGATCTTCCTCTTTCTCATTAATCAACAATCTGTTATTTGTCAGTTAGTCCAATTTGTCTTTCTAAAGCAAATTGCCATATACTAACTACATAAATTCACATTATTTCAACAAAATAAATATTTATGACTGTAAAAAAAATACATACATACATACATACACACTCAATTTATTATATATAATATATATATATATATATATATAATATAATGGTGATTGCCGCCACTTCATTGAAGAAAGCCATTTCTACAAGTAATTCGGTTGTGAGCATGCAGAGGGCCCAAATTTGCTTTTTTTATTTATGTTCCCTGCCACATAGGTCACATATATGATCCGCTTATGTAGAGGTCGCTTCAGGATGGGGTGCTCAAGCTGACTTAGCTCAAATCCTTACTGCTACCATTGGCCAGCCTTTCCAAGAGAATGGTCCTCATCATTAAAGGGGACTTCTGCAAGGGTCACGATGTCTGCTCCATATCTTTGACACGATACCAGTTCGTTGTTCGGGTTTCAAGATCCTTCAAGATTGAGATGTGTCTGAGCATTCTAGGTGGCTATTTAGCCTAGGTTTGTTGTTGTAATATTTTCTTGTTTCAGCCCTGATAATGTAAACAGCTGGAAGACTACAAGAGAGTGTGGACTCATTGTGAAGTTAAACTTAACTTTTTATTATTTAGTGATTTAAATTGTCATAACGTTTAATTTCATTGACATTTAACATATATATATATATATATATAGATATATATTCTCTTTACTCAAACTGATTTATACTTTGCTTGTCGTCTCATTCAACATCAATTGTCATGAGTGCAAAATTTGATGTAAGGTATACAAGTCACTGGCAATTCTGAAAAACCATCAACAAGCTCACGAACGGACAATCAATGAAGGAGTGGCATTCATCTGACAAGAAGTTGTGATTGAGAACATATATATATATATATATAATATCTTTACTCTAACTGCTTCTATCTCCCAGGGGACAGCGTGTTTGTTTTTTTGTTTGGTTAGTATGCATTCTGTTGCAGCTTATATATATATATATATATATATATATATTGTGTATTTTGGCAGATATTGTTTAAGGCAGGTATTATTGAAGACCACTGAATATTTCTTCTTTTTGATCTTTTTCTTTATTCTTTCTAGTGGTTTTTCGTTTAATTGAGATCCAGTACAGTGACATAGTTTTTGGTTACAGACAAACACCGAATCTCCATTATAATAAGAGATTTTGAACTTATTTTTTTTTCATACTGAATGAATATTATGCCAACTTGTATCTCCCAACCAAATTATAAGCTGTTATATCCATTGTCAGTTTGTGGCAGAGATCAAAGCAAATTACATTAAAGTCATTAAGGTAGATATAAACTATCTTCCATGATTTTTCAATAATTAATAATTTAATTAATTGATTCATTTATGTTTTTTTAATAGCTTCAATTTTTTATTTGAATTTAAATTGAAGAGGAAACACGAAAAAATGTGTTTCATTGTTTCTCTGTTTGTTTGATGTCTGTGATTCTGCAGTGAATTGGATTTTACAAGTGTGATGAATGCAAGAATTTTTATTTCTAGTTATTTAAAAAAAATTCTTTTTCTTTTTCATCTAATTTAATTTTCCCATCATAGGCTTTATTGTAGTTAGTATATATGATTAGCCACAGATTACTAAGTACATTACAAATGTTGAAACTAATATTGACTTATTGGATATACTATTTTAAATAAGATAAAAATATTGCCTTAATTGCTATGCTATCTTTAAATAAGTAAAAATATATTTTAATAAGCATGTCAACCGATCTAGGGTTATTTTATGCTTGAGGTTAAGAATCTTAATGAACAATGCTTAAAGCATTGTTCATTCAATACTTAGATTTTTTTATTTTTTACAAGTTTTTTTGTTTGTTTATTTTTTTTGGGGGGGGTACATGGTCCAATCAAATAAAAATATTTTTTAAACGCTCATGCATGGGACCCTAAACCAAGTATACAGGTCAGTGGACTGAAATTAGTTAGCAATGGAGAAATAATTGGCACTCCTGTAGGTAACTGGTTTTAGTGTATGTTATAAATTGCATGCATGTGTGTGTTATTATATATAGTATTATATATATCATATATATACTAATTATAAGAACAAGTAAGCCACTTCCAGGTAGTGCGTACAGGTGGCACTTGAGGAAGTTAATGCGAGCGAGATGAGGGGAATAATCCGACACGCCACATAGAACTGAAAGCTTAATACAGAATCGCAGTTATGAGTGTCATACCTTCAGACACCCCTTTTTGGTGTCGTGGGAATGGGTTCGTCACCATTCTACTGCAGGGATTAGGAATCAGATATTCTAAGCAGGTATCTATAAAGAGTCCAAATCTAGGAAGAAAGGTGCTGTGCATTTCTACAATAATACCACAATGAGTAATACATAGTGACTGGGACCTGATGTAAGAAAGGCTTGCCATTCAGTTAGATGAGTGGTTTTAAAGGTAGGCAAGTGCTCAATAACTTAAACCACTAGATCATATCA
>JALAJA010000817.1:0-20000 GCA_023376005.1 Doryteuthis pealeii
AAAGAAAAGAAAGTAAAAGAACAAGAAAGAAAAAGACTAAGAAAGAAAAGAAAGAAAGAAAGAAAGAAAGAAAAAGAAAGACTAAGAAAGAAAGAAAAGAAAAAGAAGAAAAAAGAAAGAAAGAAAGAAAGAAAGAAAGAAAGAAAGAAAGAAAGAAAGAAAGAAAGAAAGACTAAGAAAGAAAGAAAAGAAAGAAAGAAAAAAGAAAGAAAGAAAGATGAGAATACCGAAAGAAAAAAAAAAAGAAAGAAAGAAAGAACACTGAATAAATAAATAAAGTTTTTTTTCCTTTACTTATTTCATATTGTCTATATAAGTATTTCATATTGTCTATATAAACTTAAATATTTGAACATTGACCAATAATAAATTTCCATCCAGTGTTACATCCCGTGTTTGACTATATTTCTCCACATACATAAATATGAATTTATATATATATATATATATATATATATATATATATTATATATATATATATACCAAGCATGTTGGTAGATCCTAGCAGAGAGAAAAAACCCAGCAGAAAGTTTGATTGTAAAAATATACTACCAAACATCAACCAGGAAGAAAAAAGTTTTTGAAAAATAGAAAGGACCAAGATAGTCGTACCAACAAAAAATAATCTATTCGTACAGTATTTGGCCAAAAGAAAAAACAATTTATATGTATATATATATGTATATAAGATATATATATATATTCATATAACCGCTAGGAGAATAGCTAATAAGTAAAAAATAGAGTCGGACTTTAGCCCTGAAGAGCTTTATGCGAAACTAATAGTAGGTTCGTCTGACTCATTAGATTATCTTTATATATATATATATATATATATATATATATATATTTCCACCTCAGATGCCTATGCCGCATCCTACGCATACGTTGGCAGTATAAAGTGCCAAACACAGAAGTGCTGGAATGAGCAAACATGAACAGCATGCTTGTCATCATCTGCAAGAGACGCCTGCGTTGGCTCGGTCACGTCAGGGGGATGGACAAAGGCCGCATCCCCCAAAGACCTACTGAATGGCGAATTAGCAGAGAGCACCCGACCAGTAGGGAGACCATGCCTACGCTTTAAAGATGTCTGTATGAGAAACATGAATTCATGCCACATAAACATCAACACATGGCAGACCTGTGCGACCTGGTGCCTCCTCGTCAAACAAGGAACAAAAAGGAGTGAAAAAGAGAGTAAAGTAGCCGCCACGGAAAAGAGAGTCGAAAGGAAGGAGAGACAACAGCAACTCCAGCAAGCGTCACTGTTTGTTTGCAGTCAATCCACCAGAGATTGCCATTCAAAAATTGGTCTGTTCAGCCACTCACGCAGTTGCAGATTTAAAAAATGGACACTACGCCATCGTCTTTAGAAGACGAAAGGAGGCAAACACAACACATATTTATATACATATCTATGGGAGTAAAATGAAATCAATCCGACAATATGTGGAGAAATGTAGACAAACAATATATTTTGAATATATTTTCCAAACTCAACTCTTAAGATATCCATCATCTTTTTAATAACAAAAATCTTTTTTCCTTTACTTGTTTCATATTGTCTATATAAATATTTCATATTGTCTATATAAATATTTCATATTGTCTATATAAACTTAAATGTTTGAACATTGACCAATAATACATTTCCATCCAATGTAACATCCCGTGTTTGTCTATATTTCCCCACATACATAAATATGAATTTATATATATATATATATATATATATATATATATATATATATATTCTGGTATCTTCTTCAGGCTTTGTTTAAACTTTGATTAAAGCCTGAAGAAGATACCAGAATATCCGAAACACGTGTTGCGTATGTAAAATAAAAAGAATAAAACATTTTTTCTGAGAACGATACATTTTGCGGACCTTCTTCTTTTTTATAAAATATTAAATATTCTCCCGTTGGAACCAGAACAACATTTATATATATAATATATATATATATTATATAATATATATATATATATATATAGGTATATGTAAAAACAAAAATTTCTTTTGCGATGAAACAAAGAAAATACAGTGCTCAATCACAGTTTGTAAGAGCTAATATTTATTTATTTTACAATGTTTTCATAGATCAATGTTCATTATCAACGACCGCGGTTTCATGCTAAGCAATCATCAGGTTGAGGAGCAAGATCCAATGGTGTTTGTTGGGGTTCTTTACTCAATGTCACATTTAGGATTGTAAATAACGTCGGTTAGTTTTTTCGGACCTTTGCTCCTCAACCTGATGATTGCTTTTAGCATGAAACCGCGGTCGTTGATAATGAACATTGATCTATGAAAACATTGTAAAATAAATAAATATATATATATATATATATATATATATATATATATATATATCAGATGCCTATGCGGCATCCTACGCACACGTTGGCAGTATGCCCGTCATCATCTGCGAGTGACGCCTGCATTGGCTTGGCCATGTCAGGAGGATGGACAAAGGCCGCATCCCCCAAAGACCTACGAATTAGCAGACGGCACCCGACCAGTAGGGAGACCATGCCTACGCTTTAAAGATGTCTGCATGAGAAACATGAAGTCATGCCACATAAACACATGGGAGGCTTTGTGCAACCTGGTGCCTCCTCGTCAAACAAAGAACGAAAAGAAGTGAAAAAGAGAGAAAAGAAGCCACCACAGAAAAGAGATAAATATGAATTTATATATATATACTAGCAAATATATGCACCCTCCGGGTGCAAGTATTTGAATTTTAATGTAATGAAATATGTTAAATTTGAAATACTTTTGAAACTAAATAAAAATCCAAATAAAATGATTTGAAACAGAGGGGGTATACTCGAAGAATAGAACAACTTTGAAACTAAGTCTTCCATCATTTTCCATCACTCCCTCCTTTTATTGCTGAATTTTCCTAATTTAACTATTTATTTAAATTAGGAGGTAAAGAATAAAATTACTGTTATTTCTTTATATTAAAGGATTTGTTTTAAGATTTATCCCCGAGTTTTTTGCTCATATTCATTAAGAAAAAAACAAACAATTAGAAATCAATAATACCAAGCGCTTATTTAATAAAATTAAACTTTTAATATTAATATGCAAATTAGCTTTCCTGTTCACACTGTAACCCGCTATTTTGTTGCATATATAAATACAATTGCATGTTATTAGAATGTAGATAAAGTCAAAAGTATTAATAAGGTATAACAATTTTATCAATAACTGAGGTTTAAATAAAAATAAATTCATGGTGAATGTGACGTCAATAACTAAGGGAATTGTGACTTGAGTAGTGATTTAGTTTCGGCTTCAGACAGACAAACACACAATTTCCATTATAATAAGATATATATATATATATATATATATAAACTATGTTCTTGTGAACGTTGTTTGTTTGGTTTGTTTTTTTTTGTTGTTTTTTTTTGTTTTTTGAAGCATTGTAAAAAAGAACAAAAACAAGAAAAACAGAACAAAGAATAGAATTTTAATATTATGCTGTTGTTCTGTCCCTGGTTCAATTAATTCCGATATTTCGGGTGAACATTCACCCTTTTGTCAAGGTATAGAGAATAGAGACTGGAAAGAAGTGAAATACAGTATATGGGAGAAAAAATGAACGAAGTGAAAGATTTGGCATTGTTTAGCCGTTATTTTTCTTTTGAAATTGTCTGACGTAACTCACCCGAAATCGATCATGGTAATCGTTCGAAATTCGGCATGACTTTGATCGTGAAAGACATGCGCAACTTGAAGAAAAATTTTTTAAAAAGATGGAAAAAATAAAAATAAAAATATGATATTACGTCACAGCATTAACCTATGGCTCCTCGCCGTATTTTAGGCCAAAATACGCATTTACGTGGAATTTTTTTAAATATATCTTCTCTATTAATAATGGAGATTCGCTTCCGGTTTTTGTCTGTAACAAAAACTACGTCACTGCTTACGTCACATTACCCAAAATCGTCATAACAGAATAAATACACTCAAAATTTGAACATGCAACATTAGACAGTCCTCATTGTTTTTTAAAACAAGTTTTAATAAATACATGACTGGTATTATATATCTATATATAGTTTGTTTTATTTTAATACATATTTAAAGTTTACATTTCAAATTGTTTTATTTTTTAATCCTTTAATGAATTTGATGATTTTATTTACTTAGGGTACAAACTCGCTGACATTGAATTTTTTACTCCCACCCCTCAGGCAATATGTTTCAAAAATCTATTTTTACATCGGCGTTTTTTATTTTGTACTAGTAGAATTGTATATATGTATACATAGAATTTCTCTATATAAAAGAATTATATAAAAGAATTATGAAAAAAGAATGTTTTTTCTATTTAGCATGTCCTTTATCTTCCCTTTCTTTCTTTGTAATAAAAGATAATATAAAAATAAGACACAAAATATTTTTTGCTGCACACTCTTGTTTCATAAAATATTCTACAGCCGACAGGGGCTAAGTTAGGATCGTTTGTACTGGTATCTTATCTCCTATAAAAAATGGTTCTTAATTCTTGTGGGTTGTTCAGCTGAAATGGAATTTAAGAAAAGAAAAGGAACGAGACAAAGGTAAGAGGTAGTTTTGTGACTTAGGCTTTAATGAACGGGGCCTAGTCGGTCGTAGCCAAGGAACATGTCCACTGGCTAGGAAACGACTGCACTCAGTTGCGGCCTCAATTCGAAAGGCCGAAGTATTATCTTGGGGGTAGGGAGTCAGTCCTTTTTGTCAGACATGCGCAAAGGGGTTCTTCTGGTGAAGGCTCAGCGGGATTTTTTAAAATCCCCACAGGCTAGCTAGCAGTAGTAGTAATAAATAAAATGTAAACTTACCTTCAAATGAAAAGACAATGGAATGTTTCATTTGGAAAACTTTAATCAACTTACCTGAAAAAGAAAAAAAATTAAAGTAAAAATTACGTGTAATTGATAAAAAGAGTTACAATGTTTTCTGAACAAATCTATCTATACTTATATAAAGGGTTGTTGGTGTGTATGTATGTCTGGATGAAACTATCTATGCATATATAAAGGGCAGTTGGTGTATATGTATGTATGTAAATCAATCAAGGGCTTCAAATCGGTGTACTATGTGACCAGGCTATGTATGAGCAAAGCTGGCCTGATCAGTCAACAATCTGTGCATCGGTGGGATGGACTAATAAAATACCCTGTGCTCCCTGGAAATACCTGTAATTGTGGGAAGGTGTGCAAGACTTTGGCAGGACTAAAGAGCCACTTTTGTGCAGCTCATTGTTGAACTTTTTTGAAGCTCACCATTATATTGTTTGAACTATTGAGCTTTTTTTTTCTTTTTTTTTTTGTTATTGTTACTATATCAAGCAATGGCAATACTTGAATACGAGTTTGCTCCCATCATCATGTATGTATGTATGTAATTGTTGTCTCTTCCATGCCACACTCTGATTCCCAATATGAAAACTTTTCATGCTCTGTATTATCTGCGTTATTCGGACTATTGTCCTCATCCTCATTGAATACCAATTCGGAGATACATGTTATCTGTACAACGTTTTCGGCTCATATGATGGGCTGTAGTGGTGATAAAAAGAAGAGAAAAATCTGGGAACCTTCTCGTCGAACTCGGGAGCCTTTAGGTTGTAATTGGGAATCTATAGCAACCTTCGAACCGAACCTTCTATTCAATCCACTGGGGTAGAACAGAGTTTGACAAGAAACACCTGAAGAAGGCCAGGGGGCACATCGTCCAAAAGTTTGTTTATGTAACAATAAAGATGAGCACAATAGTCCGAAAAATTAAAATAATAAACTGCCCTGTCACCTGGAGCATTAGAATGCACCGACTGGGGCCACCTGTTGGCTGTGATGCTTAAAGATGGAATCTTGGTGGATGCGCAGTCCATGACTTGCAACACTCCACTTCGACCCTTACTTAGGTGAGACGGGCAGTCGGAGAGACCCCCTCCGATCAATCGGCTGGTCACGTCAAGCCCTAGCACCTATATGATTGCCCCAACCCTATTGCCTTTATGACAAGCACCAACCCCTTTTTATCATATGGGTGCTAGAATGTGGTGACTGAGGGTCTACATGTCCTGTGAATGACGTTAAACTCTATCTGATGTTGAGGTTCCAGTTCTGGAGGATTGGGGAATGTGGAGCACCCCTTCATCACCATTGCTCCCTGGTCCACTCTGACCCGGAGTGGTAGTACCTGTTAGGGTCTCATCTATGGGTTAAATAGAAAAATGTATTTATAAAAAATATTGAGTATCCATCAAACTTGAATTTATTTCTAAACTTTATCGGCATTAAATGACCCACTGTGTTTGATATACCGTAAACCAAACCAAACCAAACCAAATCAAACCAAATAATACAATATATCGTCTCCTCGCAAAAATTCAGACAAATATGGCTTCAAATTTTTTTAAATAATTAATTGTATAATTATTCACTAAGCAGAACCCCACAAAAGAGTAGCTGTATGGCCACCTGCCTCCTATCACATATACCATTTGGATAAGATATGTAAGACATGTTGGGCACTGCTGGAGAAACAAGGTCAATTTCTTAAGCGGAGTTCAACAGGTTTGAAGTCACTTACTGCTGCTGTTGGGGGCACCCCCTTAATGGACATAGACACCACGTGTCTAGCCCATCTTTTGAGGGTGCTGAACCGAGAGAAAAGAGAGACATTTTTTCCGGGTTGTTGCTTGCTCAGCCTCCCATCGGCGAAAACCTGGCTTAACTTCCGTATATAAATTTAGCAAGCTCTCCGCACGAGCAGAATGTGACACAAGGTCAATTTCTTAAGCGGAGTTCAACAGCTTTGAATTTAGACCGTTCCGAATTGGTATTCAATGGAATTGAAATAAGATGTTTCTCTTTTTTTTAAAGTTGAAATAGATCACTAATTAGAACTGAGCCTATTCTAGTAGTGACCACCCCAAGCGGAGATTTAAGAGGTTTGAATACAGAGTTTTCCTTCTCCTAAACTGGTTGCCTAACTAATGTTAAAGAGTCCAGTCTGCCCTACTATTTACCCATAGCTGGAGGGAGAATAGTTGGATTCATACCTTTCCCAAGGGTATTAGCGCTATGTGAACTGTGGCTTCGTCCAGGATTTGAACTCTATTCTAGTAGTGACCACCCCAAGTGGAGATTTAAGAGGTTTGAATATAGAGTTTTCCTTTTCCTAAACTGGTTGCCTAACCAAGGTTAAAGAGCCCAGTCTGCCCTACTATTTATCCATAGCTGGAGGGACAGTAAGATTCATACCTTTCCCAAGGGTATTAGCGCTAAGTGAAATGCAATTACCACATCCAGGATTTGAACTCGGGGCGACGGGTCCATTTCCCATGACTTTAACCATTACACCACGCGTTTCCAAAAACAGATATAAGTGAAGACGACATCCCAGTCTTATAATTCCTATTTGATCTTATTTCGGATTATAAACACATGAGACCCTGATGTGAAATTACAGATAATTTACATAGACGATGTCTGCTGTTGATGTCATTAGGTGCACTTTTTAACCTTTCATTCCGAGAAAAACAAAATAATTCACTGCAATATACTTATATATTCCTATAGTATATACTTATAACACAGACTTTATGAATCACAACCAATCTCAGAATGCACTGACTGCACCTCTGCAGAGAGGTAAGACCCTCCCCAATTATTTTTTATTTTTTGAACTTTAAGGGGTTCTCTTCTCGTTAGTTAAACTACTTAGAGAGCTCCACCTAACAAATGTTCAAGCCCTAGCACCTATATGATTTTCCCAATGCCTATTGTCCTTATGGCAAGTCCCAACCCCTTTTTATCATATGGGTGCTAGAAGGCGGTGGCTGCGGGTCTACATGTCCTGGGAATGACGTTAAACTCAATCTGATGGTGAGGTTCCAGTTTTGGAGGTTTGGGGAATGTGGAGCACCCCATTCATCACCTTTGCTCCCTGGTCCACTCTGACCCGGAGTGGTAGTACCTATTAGGGTCCCATCTATGGGTTAAATAGAAAAATGTATTTATTAAAAAAATTGTATTATCCATTAAGAATTGATTTATTTCAAAACTTTATCGGCATTAAATGACCCACTGAGGTTGATATGCCGTAAAACAAAACAACCCCCCCCCCAAAAAAACAAAAAAAAAACAAAAAAACAAACCTAACAAATGTAATATACTAATTTTCATGAATGTAATTACACTAAACTTTTCGTGAATGTAATATACACATTTTTCATGAATGGAATACTAATTTTTATGGATGTCGTCGGGTTGGCCTGAAGTCGGTATCAGCCAATCATCGAGGGAGTCTATCCCCCTTTCACTAGCGCTAGACCAAGGAGATTGTTTTTGCATTTGAGGTGGAGCGCCACACTATACTAATATTCATGAATTTGGTTGTAATTCTATCTATCTGTAAATAAATATTTCTATTCTAAAAAAATCGTGCCACCTGTTGGCCATGGGTGGCGAACCGTGATGCTTAAAGATGGAATCCTGGTGGATAAGTATTACTATTTTATGAGGATATTATTTATCTACACTTTTTGTAATCTGTATATTTGTGAAGGCATGTGGTGCAATGGTTATAAATTTACCAAACAGAACTCAACCCGACTGCATCTCTGCAGAGGAGTAAGACCCCCTCCTCAATGGGGCTACTTGTTGGCCATGGGTGGCGAACCATGATGCTTAAGTATGGAATCCTGGTGGACAAGCAGTCTATGACATGAAACACTCTATTAGGGCCTTTACTTAGGCTAGATGAGCAGAGAGGTCCCCTCATATCAATCGGCTGGTCACATCAATCCCTAGCACCTATATGATTGTCCCAACCCTATTACCCTTATGACAACCCTTAACCCTTTTTATCATATATGTGCTAGCAGGCAATGGCTGAGGGTCTTATTGTCCTGGGTATGACATTAAACTCTCTCCGGTGGTGAAATTCCAGTTCTGGAGATCTGGGGAGTGTGGAGTACCCCTTCATCACCATTACTCTCAGGTCTACTCTGACCCAGAATGGTAGTACCTGTTAGGATCCCATTTATGGATTAAATGAGTTCTAAAAAAATAGTTTTAAGAAAAATTGAGTATAAAAAATGTGAGTACCCACCAAGAATGAATAAAACAAAATGTCTTTGGAATAAAATAACCCAACAAAGGTTGACATGTCATGCCATAAAAATCAACCACCCAACCAACCAAACAACGAATCTCAAATTCCCATTTTCACACACATCATGAATTGTTTGGATAATTATAAATAGGTGCTCCATTCTTCAGGCCTTGTACCACACTAGACAATACTTTGTATATAAATTGGTGATTTCTTTTTTCTTTTTGTTAGATTGACCTAGAGTTGCTCCCCTTTGATCAGTAAGGGACTGACGGGAACCCAGATATGAGAATTCAGCCATGTTACTTTGGACTGAGGTTTTGGACTGTACAGACGTGCGTCAGCACGCTTCAACTAGTGACCACTTGTGTCAGCACGGTTGGGCTAGTTAAGTCTATTTTATGGTTGAAGCATTTTCTACCCTGTGTTAAATAAAGACTGAAAAGCAGAGAGTCAGCAGACAAGGCCACTGGCCCATGTGTGAACACACACATGACAACACATAGCTGAATTCTATCCAAAACCATCCGACTGTATTCCCTGTCAGTGAGAATAAATAAAACAAATATTGTTATATGTTAAACATGTTTCACAGTTTTTATTATCAATTTGTTATTCCTACATCCTGGGATATAACAAATTTTTGGCGACGAATTTTCTCTGTCGAAATGATTCCCGCCACATCTTCTGCCGTACAAAACAAATAGTGATTCTATTAGTGAAGACAATTGCCGCACTTGTAAATGGGTGCTCCATACTTCAGGCCTTTTACCATATTAGACTATACTTTAAATATAAATTGGTGATTTATTTTTTATTTTTGGGGGAGGGAGATTGATTCTCATTGGGTGCTGCATATTACTGGCCTTGTGTCAAACTAACCTAAGCATAGTAAATGACTTATAGCGAGTGCTCCATAATTCTGGCCTTGTACCACACTAGACAATACTTTGTATATAAATTGATGATTTTTTTGGTGTGGAGGAGATTGACTCTCACTGGGTGCTCCATACTACTGGCCTTGCGTCAAACTAAATCTAAGCTTAGTAAATGACTTGTAGCGAGTTTGATTCTCACTGGGTGCTTCATAATTCTGGCCTTGTACAATACTAGACTATACTTTGTATATAAATTGGTGATTTTTTGGGGGGAGATCGATTCTCACTGGGTGCTCTATATTACTGGCCTTGTGTCAAACTAACCTAAGCTTAGCAAATGACTACTAGCGAGTTTGAGTCTCACTGGGTGCTCCATACTACTGGCCTTGTGTCAAACTAAACCTAAGCTTAGTAAATGATATCTAGCGAGTTTGATTCTCACTGGGTGCTCCATACTACTGGCCTTGTGTCAAACTAAACCTAAGCTTAGTAAATGACTTCTAGCGAGTTCGATTCTCACTGAGTGCTCCATAATTCTGGCCTTGTACCACACTTTGTATATAAATTGGTGGTTTCTTTTTTTCTTTTTGGGGGAGTGGGGATGTCACATTTATACACTTAATATTTTTCTCTATCGAAGTGATTCCCGCCACATCTTTTGCCGTACAAAAACAAAATGGTGATTCTATTAGAGAGAAGACAATTGACGCACTTGTAAATGCGTGCTCCACACTTCAGGCCTTGTACCACACTAGACAATACTTTGTATATAAATTGATTAATTTTTTTTTTGGGGGGGGGGAGATTGATTGTCACTGGGTGCTCCATAGTACTCGACTTGTGTCAAACTAACCTAAGATTAGTAAATGACTTCTAGTGAGTTCGATTCTCACTGAGTGCTCCATAATTCTAGCCTTGTACCACACTAGACTATACTCTGTATATAAATTGGTGATTTCTTTTATTTTTTGGGGGGGGGATCGATTCTCACTGGGTGCTCCATACTACTGGCCTTGTGTCAAACTAAACCTAAGCTTAGTAAATTACTTCTAGCGAATTTGATTCTCGCTGGGTGCTCCATACTACTGGCCTTGTGTCAAACTAACCTAAGCTTAGTAAATGACTTCTAGCGAGTTCGATTCTCACTGAGTGCTCCATAATTCTGGCCTTGTACCACACTTTGTATATAAAATGCTGATTTCTTTTTTTTTCTTTTTTTGGGGGGAGGGGTCGGGGGTGTCACATTTATACACTTCATATTTTTCTCTATCGATGTGATTCCCGCCACATCTTTTGCCGTACAAAAACAAAATGGTGATTCTATCAGAGAGAAGACAATTGCCGCACTTGTAGATCGCGTTGATTCTGTCACAAATCCGATTCCACCCACTTTGCGGAAATGTCAAGTCTAACATTCTTGCACTCACCAAATTCTTGCGATGCCGAGCAGCAAGTAACTAATTATCATTACATGGCTACGTTGCGTCTGAAAATAACCAAAAACTCTTGGAGAGAATTTGGTCTCGTCAATATATATATATATATGTGTGTGTGTCCGATGCTGTCCTGATCAAGAATCCATGAATTATTTGATAGTGTGGTGAATTAAACTGTAGACTTTTCGTAACAATTGCCGAATAAGATGTCCACTCTAACATGTTAAGGAATAGAGGCGTGTTTAAGTAGCAAAACATGGACGTACGAAATATAAAAGATAAGAATAAAAATAAAAATGGGGGATACTGATACGATAACGAAAATATAATATATCCCAGGAATAAATATGCAGAACTTTCTAAGATACTTACACTAAATTATATATATATATATATATATATATATATATATATATATATATATATATGTGTGTGTGTTGTGTGTGTGTGTGTGTGTGTGTGTGTGTGTTGAAATGAAAAATAAAGGAAAGAAAATGTTGAATGGATGAAACTGGCCGAAACACGTGTCAGTAAAATAAAATAAATTAAATCCTATTTTATCCATTCAACATTAAATCTATTTTATCCATTCAACATATATATATATATATATATATATATATATATATATATGTTATAATGTACAAGGTGTGATAGTTACCATTGGTTTCAAACCAAAATGTTAGCCACTTATCGTCAAGACAATGCACCTGATAAGAAATGCAGGGAATGTCAATTCATTTATATATGTGTGTGTACTTGTATGAGTTGAATTCAGGAGAAAAACATTGGCTCGCATAAGTAGCAAAACATGGACGTACGGATATGAAAGATCAGAATAAAATAAAAATGGGGGATATTGATAAGATAACGAAAATATAATATATCCCAGGAATGAATATGCAGACCTTTCTAAGATATGTCTACTAAATTATATATATATAATATATATATATATATATATATATATATATATATAATCCAAAAGTCCAGAGAAGAAATCTTCCATACGACATAGGAGTTTGTTTTAAACAACCTGTCGCAAGGCGAGAGCTCAATGTGTGCTCTTATTGTTAGAGTCCCAGAGCAAATTTATAAGTAAAGAAATAACAAAATAAGTTGAAATGAAAAATAAAGGAAAGAAAATGTTGAATGGATGAAATATGATCTAATAGGATTTTGTTTTATTTTACTGACACGTGTTTCGGCCAGGACTTTATCCATGTACACATGTATTCTATTAAACTGCAGACTTTTCGTAACAATTGCCGAATAAGATGTCCACTCTAACATGTTAAGGAATAGAGGCGTGTTTAAGTAGCAAAACATGGACGTACGAAATATAAAAGATAAGAATAAAAATAAAAATGGGGGATACTGATACGATAACGAAAATATAATATATCCCAGGAATGAATATGCAGAGCTTTCTAAGATACTTACATTAAATTATATTATATATATATATATATATATATATATATATATATATATATATATATATATATATATAAAACCGTATAACCACACTGATGAGAGGTGATACCTCGAAACAAGTGTCTGTGGATTACTTTATTATATATGCTCCCAAATTTGATTGAGCACATTAATTAGAAGGGATTTAATTGCAAAATTCACCGTATTCGGCGTACAGCTAAACCTCGCTCTGTTTACATAAACAAAGTTTGAGGCCTCTAGTGAATTTCATTTCCGCTTAGAAATGTAGCGATTAAATAGTCTCCTATACTTGACAGCTGCTTGTGGCCGCACGGATAAGAGGTTTGGCGAACGAAAGTTCATTCGGGTCTCGAACCCGGCCAGGGTTAGCTGTTAAACGGTATAACCACACTGATGAGAGGTGATACCTCGAAACATGTGTCTGTGGATTACTTTATTATATATATATATATGTGTGTGTGTGTGTGTGTTGAAATGAAAAATAAAGGAAAGAAAATGTTGAATGGATAAAATAGGATTTATTTTATTTTATTTTACTGACACGTGTTTCGGCCAAGAAACAAATATTCTATCTATTATTATTTTAAATACAAAATAAAATAACAATAACAATAATAGAAAAAACTACAGAATTTTTTTTAGTATACTAAAGTATAGTTTTTTTCTATTATTGTTAATAATAATAATTGTTATAAAATAAATCCTATTTTATCCATTCAACATTTTCTTTTCTTAATTTTTCATTTAAACATACCGTCGGATTCACTTCCATTTTCAACTTATATATATATATATATATATATATATTATATATATATATATATATAATATAATATTATATAATGTACAGTGAATTTTAGGTGTGATCGTTACCATTGGTTTCAAACCAGAATGTTAGCCACTTATCGTCAAGAATATGTTAAGAAATGCAGAGAATGTCAATTCATGTATATATGTGTGTACTTGTGTGAGCTGAATTCAGGAGAGAAAAAATTGGCTCGCATAAGTAGCAAATAAATAAAAAAAGATAAGAATTTAACAAATGACGGATACTGATAACGTAACGAAAATATAATATATCCCAGGAATGTATAGGCAGAGATTTCCAAGATACTTCCGCTAAATTATATATATATATATATATATATATTATATATATATATATATATGTTTGTGTGTGTGTGTGTGTGTGTGTGTGTGTGTGTGGTTTAAATATAGTGAAAAATTGAAAAAACAAAGTTCATAAAACGAGTGATGTTCATTTCGCCCACGCTGCAGTTTTTCGATCTGTTTTCAATAGATCTTCATCAGGGTTTTTGTTAATTTGAGGGAAAAAATAAATTTATCACAGAGAATAAGGAGACTGTGAGAGTCTATTGCTTTGTCGGTCAATCTATTATTTTTTTAAATTGTTGAATGAAAAACTAGCGTTCTTTGGAAGTTTGAAAATATAACGAACGCTAAAACAACGGTTGTAAAATGTAAACAGACATAGACGCTCACTTAAGTTGGGTGTGTGTGTGAATAGAACTGGAACCTCACCATCAGATAGTTTAACATCATTCCCAGGACATGAAGACCCTCAGCCTTCTAGCATGTATATGATAAAAAGGGGTCGGGGCTTGCCAAAAGGGCAATAGAGTTGGGGCAATCATATAGGTGCTAGGGCTTGACATGACCAGCCAATTAATTGGAGTGGGCCTCTCCGACCGCCCGTCTAGCCTAAGTATGGGTCAAAATAGACTGCTCATCCAGGTCATCACACACAGCCAACTGTTGGCCGCATTGGGGGGGGGGACTTACCCCTCTGCCCCAGCCGTATATATATTATATATATATATATATATATATATATCATAAAGATACACGGTAAATAACCTACTCGGGTTTCACTATAAGGATCTTCAGCGTTAAATCTACTGGATTAATCAAGATATTGATTAATTGCAGTCGATTTCACGTGTGTGTGTTTTCGCGATAAACGGTTGATTATAGGCCCGTTTATCAACCGTTTATCGCGAAAAAAATACACACGTGAAATCGACAGCAATTAATCAACATTTTGATTAATCCAGAGGATTTAACCCTGAAGATCCTTATGGGGAAACTCGAGTAGGTTATTACCATGTACGTTTATGATAATAAATTTGCTCTACTAACGTATTGAGCACTTTATATTTGTTATATCGCTGTCTTATCATCATTAAACTTGCATGAACTAACCATTGTGACCATTTTCACTGGTAAGTCACTTTTTCCACAAATACCATATATATATATATATAATATATATATATATATATATTATGTATATATATATATATATATATATATATATATATATAAGTGTTTTATAATTTGCTTGAAGCATTGTGTTTATATTGGTTTGGTGGTTGGTTTTGAAGGCTATCACAATGCAAGTGTAAGTTCCTCCTCAATGATTGCAAGTGAACTGTGGCAAGTATCAGTGTTTAAGTAGTGTATCAGCCACACAGTATGGCTAGTGATTGGTCGGAGGAATAAACCACGTGACTTTGGCTAGTCTACAAATCCAGGTGGGTAATTAGAGCCCACCTTATATTGCAAAATATTCCAACACTATGTAATTCTGAATTCTCTAATTGGAGAATGCTGATGGCACTGAGCTATTTTTGGCACTCTCTTCAACGACACTTTCAGTAAATTGGAGATCCACTTAAAAATCTGACCTTGCGCTTCATTTTACTTGTGGTAGAGTAGATTGTGAAATTCAATTAGAGATATGAAATGACCTTCCGGTGAAAAGCATCATCACTACTATCATCATCATCATCATATAAAAGATTGCAGTTTTTCCATGGTGGAAAAATTAAAATAGGTGGGATTTTTACTATGAAAATGCATTGGAAATGATTTTTACTATAAAAATTCATTGGAAATGATTTTTACTATAGAAATGCATTGGAAATGATTTTTACTATAGAAATGCATTGGAAATGATTTTTACTATGAAAATGATTTTTACTATGAAAAAGCATTGGAAATGATTTTTACTATGAAAATGCATTGGAAATGATTTTTACTATAAAAATGCATTTCTTAAACTATTTTTTTTATATTTACTCCATAGATGGAACCCTAACTGCTATTACCCCGGGTCAGAGTGGAACTGGGAGTAATGGTGATGAAGGGGTACTCCAACACTTCTCAAAACTCCAAATTGGAACTTCACGATTGGATGCAGTCTTATTCATGTTACCCAGATGGTTTGTGTGATAGAAGGTAAGTGGCTGTACAGCTGCTATCTTGACGGGACCCTAACAGCTACTACCACTTCCAGGATTTGTTCAGGACAGCACGCAGCATCCCTTTGGATACCCAGGACACTAAGACCCCCAGTCACTGCTTTCTAGCACATATATGACAAAAAGGGGTTGGGGGTTTTGTCATAAGGGCAATAGGGTCAGGACAATTATATAGATGCTAGGGCTTGACGTGATTAGCCGATCAACTGGAGGGGGTCTCTCCAACCGCCTGTCTAGCCTAAGATGAATGTAACATGTCATGGACTGCTGAGCTACCAGGATTCTTTTCTTAAGCATCATGGGTTGCCACCTATGGCCAACAGGTGGCCTCATTGGGGGATTGTACCTCTCTGCAGGGGTGCAGTCGGTGTATTCTACTGCCCCAGCAGACTGGGTGGGTTTTCTGCAGTAAAATTGGCTAAGGAACCTTCTAAGAAAAATTATCTTAAATTGGACATTGATTTTTACAAGAAAAATGCATTGGACAATATAGTTCTAATCGATAAACACTAAAATGTATTCAGTGTTGGGGCTCCAGTTTCGGTGCTGGGGGGGAGTATGGAGTCCCCGTTCATTGCCATTACTCCCAGGTCCACTCTGATCTGTATTAGTGATATCTTTTCACTTCCTATCTATGTATCTGATACATTGAAACTTCTTTTCGTGTCACAAGTTGTTTAAAAACTTTTGTCAGATTTAATTTTGTTTTCCTTTGTCGCCTTTTAAAAGTTTAAAAGATTTTTGTTTCTTTCTAAATTGAGTCATCCTATAAAGTTTGTTGATTTCATTCGAAGTGAATCCTAAAGCAAATAATTAAAGAAGACATTCGAAAAGGGTTATTAGATTTCTTGGCAAGTTACCAGATTTGAAAGGGATGGAAAAAAAGAAGGAAGGGCTCTAAAGGAAGAAGAAGGAAAAAAGAAAGAAAGAAAGAAGGAAAGAAGGAAAGAAAGAAAACAACTGAACAGAAAGAAAGAAAGAAAGAAAGAATAACCGAAGAGAAAGAAGGAAAGAAAGAAGGAAAGAAAGAAAACAACTGAACAGAAAGAAAGAAAGAAAGAAAGAAAGAAAGAAAGAAAGAAAGAAAAACAAAGAAGAAAGAAAGAAAGAAAGAAAGAAAGAAGAAAGAAAGAAAGAAAAAATAACTGAAGAGAAAGGGAGGAAAGGAAAGAAGGAAAGAAAGAAACAATAACTGAAGAGAAAGGAAGGGGAGGAAGGACTTAAAGAAAGAAAGAAAGAAAGAAAGAAAGAAAGAAAAAAGAAGAAAAGGAATAATAACCGAAGAGAAAGAAAGAAAGAAAGAGAAAGAAAGAAGAAAGAGAAGAAAGAACGAAAGAGAAAGGAAGGGCTTAAAGAAAAAAAAGAAAAGGAATGATAATTGAAGAGAAAATAAGAAAGATAGAGAGAAAGACAGAGAGATAGATAGAAAGATAGATAGAAAGACAGAGAGAGAGAGAGATAGAAAGATAGAGAGTTAGAGAGAGAGATAGAAAGACAGATAGAAAGATAGAGAGATAGAGAGAGAGAGAGAGAGAGAGAGAGAGAGAAAGATAGAGAGATAGAAAGATGGATAGAAAGATAGAAATATAGATAGAAATATAGAGAGATAGAAAGATAGAGAGAGAAAGATAGAGAATTACAGAGAGATAGAATGATAGAGAGATAGAAAGATAGATAGAAAGATAGAAAGATATAGAGAGAGATAGAGAGATAGAAAGATAAAGAGAGATATAGAAAGATAAAAATATAGATAGAAAGATAGAGAGATAGAAGAAAGATAGAGAGATAGAAAGAGAGATAGAAAGATAGAGAGATATATAGAGAGATAGAAAGATAGAAAGATAGATTGAAAGATACAGAGAGAGAGAGAGAGAAAGATAGATAGAAAGATAGAGAGTTAGAGAGAGATAGAAAGATAGAAATATAGATAGAAGGAGAGATAGATAGATAGATAGATAGGGAGATAGAAAGATACAGAGATGGAAAGATACAGAGATAGATAGAAAGATAGATAGAGATACAGAGATAGAAAGATACAGAGATAGATAGAAAGATAGAAATATAGATAGAAACATAGAAATATAGATAGAAAGATTGAGATAGAAAGATAGAGAGAAATATAGATAGAAAGATAGAAGATAGAAAGATATAGAGTGATAGAAAGAAAGAAATCGGTTAGTGTCTGGTATTCTTCAAGAAAATTGTTTAGAATCAAATTTGCAAAGAATGGTCAACAATTGTCCAAAGATTTTGAATTTGAATCATTTCAATGAAAATCATTCCTGAAATTTATCCGATACCAAAACTCTTTTAGAATTAATTTGACATGACAGCTCTTTACAACATTAATAATTTGTTGATTCGAAAAAAGGAAATAACAAATATTGAAATCCCAAACCATCAAGAATACAAACCGATACTCTGAAAGATTGGAATTTGGTAGGGGGGTGGGGCTGGATAGGTGTAGAGTAATTATTAGGGTTTACAGCCGATAATGCCTTTCCTATTCGTGTATTAACATCGCTTTCAGTGGAAGAGATATTACTACCTAGGTATGTGAATTGTTCTACTGTCTTCAGAGGCCGACCGTCGAGTGTGGATAGGTCACTCTGCAAATTTTGTAGAGAATAGAGAGATAGAGAAGATAGCAAGAAGCAGAGAGAGGAGACATATATAATAGATAGATAACAGAAGAGAGAAGAGAGGGGGGAGGGAGGGGAGGGAGAGATAAAGAGATACACGCACACCAGAAGCAGAGAGAGAGAGAGAGAGAGAGAACAGAGATAACACACGACAGACAGAGCCATGGAGACAGAGACAGGGGATGAGAGATCAGAGAGACACACATGGAGAGATAACATAGACAGACAGACAGACATGAGACAGAGAGAGATAACAGAGATACAAAGAGGAGAGGAGAGAAAGAGAGAGAGAGAGAGAGAGAGAGAGAGAGAGAGAGAGAGAGAGAGAGATAGATAAGAGAGAGATAACAGGGATACACAGATATATTAATATATATATATATATATATTTATATATATATATATATATAAAGAGAGAGACAGACAGTCAGACAGACAGAAGAGAGAGAAGACACGCATAGATAAGATAACGAAGATCCAGACAGACAGACAGACAGAGAAAAACACAACAACATACATCAAAACACACAGACACATACACACATACACACACACACACACATACACAACACCACACTTGTTTGGTTTCTTGTATTCTGTTGAGTAAGTCAACAGGAAGTAAAGATAAGAGAGAGAGAGAGAGAGGGGGGGGGAGACACACACATACATAAGAGAGAGAGAGATAACAGGGATACAGAGAAGAGAGAGAGAGACATAATAAGGAGAGAGGAGACAGATCAGATATACAGACCAGACATACAGAAAGAGAAACACACACACATAAAATACAAAATACACATACAACACACACACACATACACACACACACACACACACACACACATACACACATACATTACAAAACACACACACACACACACATACACACACACACACACACATACACACATACACACATACATACACACACACTTGTTTGGTTTTCTGTATTCTGTTGAGTAAGTCAGCAGGAAGTAGAAATTTCCTTATATGGAAGTCTTTTGTAATGGCTGAAAATTCTATCAGCAAAATATTATTGTGGCAACCAGTGAAAAACGAGGAATGTAGTGTGACATGATCAAATAATAGACATTGACCTCAGGGGGAAAACTTCTTAAAATACGAACGAGGAGGCGGACGTAGGGTGGGAAGGTGCATGTGGTAGAAAC
>JALAJA010000817.1:25000-27500 GCA_023376005.1 Doryteuthis pealeii
TCCGTTTGAAAAGATGTCATCGTCGCCATTTTATTGATGGGGGCGGCGGGAGTCGTCTAAAGAGCGATGAGGTTTGATAAACGAACAAACGAACCTTATAGAACGAGAGAAACATCATATTTCAATTCCATTGAATATCTATTCAAACGCACCTTCCGTAATTTCCCACAATTCCCCAACACCTCGCAACACAAGGCGCGTGGTGTACTGGTTAGAGTCGCCGGAAATGGACTCGAGTTCAAATCATGGACGAAGCCACAGTTCACATAGCGATAATACTCTTGGGAAAGGTATGAATCCAACTATTCTCCCTCCAGCTACGGGTAAATAGTAGGGCAGACTAGGCTCTTTAACATTAGTTACGCAACCAGTTTAGGAGAAGGAAAACTCTGTATTCAAACCTCTTAAATATCCGCTTGGGGTGGTCACTACTAGAATAGAGTTCAAATCCTGGACGAAGCCACAGTTCACATAGCGCTAATACCCTTGGGAAAGGTATGAATCCAACTATTCTCCCTCCAGCTACGGGTAGATAGTAGGACAGACTGGGATCTTTAACCTTGGTTAGGCAAACAGTTTATGAGAAGGAAAACTCTGTATTCAAACCTCTTTAAATCTCCACTTGGGGTTGGTCACTACTAGAATAGAGTTCAAATCCTGGACGAAGCCACAGTTCACATAGCGCCAATACCCTTGGGAAAGGTATGAATCCAACTATTCTCCCTCCAGCTACGGGTAAAATAGTAGTACAGACTGGGCACTTTAACCTTGGTTAGGCAACCAGTTTAGGAGAAGGAAAACTCTGTATTCAAACCTCTTAAATCTCCACTTGGGGTGGTCACTACTAGAATAGAGTTCAAATCCTGGACGAAGCCACAGTTCAGATAGCGCTAATACCCTTGGGAAAGGTATGAATCCAACTATTCTCCCTCCAGCTACGGGTAAATAGTAGGGTGGACTAGGCTCTTTAACATTAGTTAGGCAACCAGTTTAGGAGAAGGAAAACTCTGTATTCAAACCTCTTAAATCTCCGCTTGGGGTGGTCACTACTAGAATAGGCTCAGTCCTAATTAGTGATCTATTTCAACTTTTAAAAAAAGAGAAACATCTTATTTCAATTCCATTGAATCCCAATTCGGAACGGTCTGCTATACTACCAAACCCACCTTCCGTAATTTATCCACACCTCACAACACAAAGCGCATGGTGTACTGGTTAGAGTCGCAGAAAATGGACGAGTTCAAATCCTGGACGAAGCCACAGTTCACATAGTGCTAATACCCTTGGGAAAGGTATGAATCCAAATATTCTCCCCCCAGCTAGGGGTGTTCGTTATCAGCCGGACAACGAAGGAGTCTATTCCCTTTTCACTAGCGCTAGACCAGGGAGATTTTTTGTCGTTTGAGGTGGAGCGACACACCTTCCATCCGCTCCCCACTTTACCGCACAGATCCCTGTGCTACTCATAGACCTGGGTTGGCGAGGGCTGGTATTGGACCCGGGACCTTTTGGTTCCGAGCCAGATGCTCTACCGACTGAACTAAACCGTCCTTGAATATTACTTGGTAACACGACTAGGTATAACCTCGCGTATTCGTATCTTTATATGTGTTCCGTCGGACGAGTTCAACTATCTTGTAGGGGAAATATTTTCCCTTACAACAATATATTACTGAAGATTTCACTTGAAATTTGTCTTAAGAGGCTAAAACGGTTAAATCAAACTTAACAGTCCTAGATTGAGGCGTAACACAGATTCTCAAAGATACGTGGTTCCAAGTTAACAGACCGAAAAAAATGTAAACGTCTTTTAAATAAAATAACTGGTGCATTATATCTTTTATTCATTAATATATCAACACTGAAAATTTCATTAAATTCGGTTAATTCCTTGATTTTTGGTATTTTCTTCTCTTTTGGCAGGGTGACATATGATGGTGGAATTTAAGTTAACTTTGAACTATGTATCTTTGAGGCATAACACAGATTCTCAAAGATACGTGATTCAAAGTTAACTGGCCGAAAAAAATGTAAAAGTCTTTAAAATAAAATAACTGATGCATTATATATTTTATTCATTAATATATAAACACTGAAAATTTCATTAAATTCGGTTTATACCCTGATTTTGGGGGGTTTAATTTCTTTTGGCGGGGGGGGGTTATTTTCTATAAGTCTAACAGGATCAAAGGGGAACCACTCTTGACTGATAAATCATTATTTATTTTCCCATTAAACTAACCCTAAACCCTAAACCTAACCCTGTCTTCTTTTTTCCTAGTAGATCAATAAATAAATAAATAATTTATCACTCAAGAGTGGTTCCCTTTTATCATGTTAGATATAGGAAATAACCAATATAATACTGTAAAAGTAAAAGTAAAGTCGTCGGGGCGGCCTAAAGCCGGTATCAGCCAGTCAGCGAGGGAGTCTATCCCCTTTTCAATAGCGCTAGACCAAGGAGATTGTTTTAAGCATCTGGGGTGGGGCGCCACACCTA